>JASDQU010218502.1:18905-30037 GCA_032191745.1 Picea mariana | reverse complement strand
AGACCAGAATTGAATAAAGTCTACCATTCTTTCTATAACTTCTTTTTGGGGAGGATTCAAGGAGTGAAACTTGGAGGAGTTTCAGAGAATACATTGAGTAATATTATATATAGGATCAGAGTACTCCAAGAATCGAAGAATTTCATAAATTGAATAAGTCTCAGAAAGCATTATCAGGTTCTATGTGATGATTGGTTGATGGTGATGATTTAATGTAAAGTTTTATTATCTCTCATATATTCTTGGGTGGAAGGAAGGGGAAAGGATGGAAAGTTCAACTCTATATTGATATTGGAGGATTGTATATTCTTCTTGGAGGTTTATCCCTCCCTTTACATTTGGAAGTTGTAGCTACCTTTGGAAGTCATTACTTCCCTAAACAATAACTATTGATTATTTCTCATATATTGTGCATGGTATATTGTGGTGTATTGGTGTAACTCTTATACCATTGTTCATTGCTCATTGGATATAGTTGAATGGTTTAAGTATAAGTTGAAAAAGGTTTTAAATTGTACTTGATACCGATTCACCCCCCTCTCAGTATCAACAAGAAGGTCACAAAANAGAAGACTGAACAACATATACATTTTAGACATGAAGAAGAGAGAGAAGATAGAAGCCACACAAAAGGATTCTAAGGAAGAAAAAGTTCCAAAGACCAAAAATAAGGATGAAGTATTATTGAGTACCACATGTTCAGGGGGAGCATCCCTAAAGAAGAGAGTTACATTTTTCCATTAAACTCAGGGGGAGCAGACCTAACCTTTGCCATTGATGTCAAAGGGGGAGATAAATTGGGATCATGATGATAGGGGGAGCATGAGTGTTTCCATCAATGACAAAGGGGGAGATTGTTGGAAGATTGGTTGTTGTCATTGATGTCAACCCTAGTCATGGGTTTTGGACCACAAGATTGATAAAGGTATTTGGACATGAAGGACAATGCACATGCATATAAAACACCCATGAATGGATAGTATACATCATGTTGTTTCCGGTGGTATGTGGCATGTCACGTGGATCCTCATGGTTGAGGAGAAATGAATTTTTGAAGATGACAAAGTGAATTGAAGAAGGAAGTACATGTAGGCCCTGAAGATGATTAAAGAAAAGAATTACAAAATAAGAAAGTGTCAGGTCGGCCCTAATGTTAAAAGGAAGTGACATAAATGGTATAAATAAACATCATTATACATTCATTTGATACAAGTCAAATTTCAGAGGAAATAAGAAGTAAAGAAGGCTAGATTTCAAGGGAGGATGAAGTCTTTTGGTGATGTGTTCTAAGGTATGTTATTTTCAGGTCATCTTATGAGTTTTGCTATAACTTTTTTTCTAGAACAATTCAGATGGTGAAATCGCTATGGTATATAGAAGACATATCAAGGTACCTCTGGTAAAATGTTCATCTCTTTATTTACTATAATTATGGAGATACACTCTGTGGAAGATAGGGTTTGTGACCAATACTGAAGCTAGTCAATAAACAGGTGTTCCGGGTAAAACAATCATAACTTCTTCATCAAGAATCCAAATGATGTGAGATAAATTTCATTGGAAAGAGTATAGAATTTAGTTTCATTTTTGTGAGTTTCAGAATCGTATGTTAAATATTGAGCATAGGGCATTCTGTACAAGTTAGGTCTCCTGAATAGACCATAATTGAATAAAGTCTACCATTCTTTCTATAACTTCTTTTTGGGGAGGATTCAAGGAGTGAAACTTGGAGGCGTTTCAGAGAATACATTGAGTAATATTATATATAGGATCAGAGTACTCCAAGAATCAAAGAATTTCAGAAATTGAAGAAGTCTCACAAAGCATTATCAGGTTCTATGTGATGATTGGTTGATGGTGATGATTTAATGTAAAGTTTTATTATCTCTCATATATGCTTGGGTGGAAGGAAGGGGAAAGGATGGAAATTTCAAATCTATATTGATATTGGAGGATTGTATATTCCTCTTGGAGGTTTATCCCTCCCTTTACATTTGGAAGTTGTAGCTACCTTTGGAAGTCATTACTTCCCTAAACAATAACTATTGATTATTTCTCATATATTGTGCATGGTATATTGTGGTGTATTGGTGTAACTCTTATACCATTGTTCATTTCTCATTGGATATAGTTGAATGGTTTAAGTATAAGTTGAAAAAGGTTTTAAATTGTACTTGATACCAATTCACCCCCCTCTCAGTATCAACAAGAAGCTCACAAAAGAAAATAGATGGAGATGAATACGGATAGTCATGACATAGGTTTAGAGAGAAGCCACAACAAGAGGAAAGAGGATTCTAGGGAAATTAGTAGAAAGAAGTTAAGTCAAGAGGAATTCGACAGAGAGATTTTTGAGTTAAAGGAAAGACTCAGTATAATTAGGGAGATGCTATATGAAAGAAATGAAGACCATAGAATATCTTGGAATGTGAGGAAAATGGTCAAGTGGTCTATTGTGCATTTGTTTATGAGGAAATTGATGCACATGATGAATGTTTTCCTTAGGACAGAGGAAACGTTGAAGAGAAAGAGAAGGCACATATTAAGTGCTTGGATGGAGGAAGAGAAACCCAGAGGAGCTGAGTTTAGACAAAAGTCAAGGACTAAAGAAGAAGTTCACATATGTGAACCATATTAGGGATCATTCCTTGGAGAGGATGATGATGAATATGCTGAAGGGAGACCTATTGAGAGTCTCATGGACTATTAGGAAAGTTCAGAGAAACATGAGAGGATGATGTCAAAGGCATAAAATGAGACCATAGGTTCTTATATTTTTAAAACTAATTATTTGTGTATGATTATAGGTTGTGAAAAGAATGAAGCTAGAAAATCATCTGGGACTATCATAAATATTGTTGAAGGTGGATATGTTCTTTCTAAAGACATATAAGCATAACATAATCATTTTTTTTTTTATGAAGGAAAACAAGACATTGTCATCTCATAAAATAGTCATGGTGAAGACTATACACAACTTGTAAATGAGATTGTTGAAGAAGTAGATGTTGAAAGTTTTATGAGGTGCTCAGAACAATGTAAGGAGATAATGCCAAAGGATACACAAGAGTCTCATGTATTTAAAACTAATCATTGGTGTGTGTATGCAGGTTATGAATAAAACCACAAAGAGAATGAAGGAGTTGAAGAACGACATTCAAATAGAATGTTGACATATTACGATGAAGAGATAAGATTATTGGAAGAGTGGTTGATTAGTATAAACATTGATGAAGATTGCATAGTTTTTGTAGAAAAAGAGTATTCAATGATATATGATATGCGAGAAGTGTTTGAGGCATCAATGGGACATGAAGAATTATCAGTTTTTAAAACTAATTGTTTGTTTGAGTATCATAGGAAACCAAAGGATGCAGAGTTGTCTGAAGAGAGTGGAGGTGAAGACCAAAATAAATTGAAGGTTGCAGAAGAAGAAGTTGTAGGATTTGAGGAGGATTCCCATGGACCTAATAACACCAAAGGAATTGAGGCCAAAGAGTTGGTAGAAACTATGTGGAGTCCATATGAAGTACAAAGGTAGCAAAAGGAAAAACTGGACATTGAAATTGATTAACCGTGAAAGCTAGTGATGGAGAAATACAGATGGAGATATTGTGGGATGAAAAATAAAGTTATCCACAAATTGCATTTGGCTAAGAGATATTTTTTCATCAAGGTAAATGGAAAGAAACAAAGTAAAATATGGGATCCTAGAATGTTGGATGCAACACCAAGACAACAAGGCCAATACGCAACAATAAAATAAAGTTTGGGATCCTAGAAGATGGAGGACAATAGTGAAGGAATCATGTAGTAGAGCATATGGACATCATAAAAAATGGAATCAAATAAGAGTGAAACAATTGAAGACACATGATCAGGAGATCATGAAAATGTTAACCCTGGGAGTCTGATGCAGGAGAATTTTTCCTCCAAAATCAACCTTGTTGATTAGGCCTTAGGGGTATTTGAATTTACTAAGGGAGTGGGTTCCTTAAATATAAATTATTGTAATTTCCCATGTTTTATTTGAATTCTATAAGGATTTCAGAGGATAGAGTTTTTTTTGTAAGTTAGCAACTTATATTACCTTAAATGTCTGAAAAAATATATAACAACATAAACCAGTCGACTAGGTTGCCAAAAATGGAAACTAAACAGTCACTAATGAAGTTTACTATCTGAAAGAACTGTCTAGAATGACCAATAAACATAGTGTACTAGGCTAAGAGAAGTAAAACTAGTTGCACTATGTGCAATCCAAAACCAAAAAACTATACTAACAATTACATGAGGTATGCAAGTATGCTCAGAGCCCATGGCTTGTGGTATATTCTTAATTCTCATGAGGAGGAACCTGGACATGTGTTTTTTCCATAGTAGAAGTTGGAGACAGAGGAATGGGGATCCCTAACAAAATTGCATCTTGAGCACAAATAATTGGAGCCAGAAACACATCATTGAAGCGTTTGAATTGAGATACCAACCAAGAGAGCCAAATATGCATCTGATCTAGGCATAATTTTAGATCCTCCAAGGCTCAATTCATATCAAAGATAAGGTAGAGAAAGTGTGCAATGGGGGGGATGCCAACAATGGGCTCTAGGGGTGAACTGACAGAAGTATGGAATGGGTGTTGACTGGAGAGGGATGACATAAGGTYGATCGTAGATGGAACAAATGGAGGAGGCATATAAATGAAGGGAGAAGTGGAGTCTGATTCCTCGTCGATGAAGCAACCCCAAGGGGAGATCAACACATGATGGGGAGGATGGTTGATTGAGMCTTGGGTGGAGGAAGTGATCGAACCAATGAMATTAGTGTCAGGAAGGCTATTTTCATGAAAGGTAGGGMCATGGCCTTTGGTCATGGTAGCTCTAGTCRGAGCGCTGTGACGACCACAAGCTCTTTCATGGGACATTGTCAACAAGCAATGCACATGAAGGACGAAGCAGTAAGGTAGTGGAGGGAGGGGAATGATGATGAACAGTGAGAAAAAAAAAGTAGTGGAAGGGAACCTATTAAAACTTGATGAGAAATAGTGTGCAAAGCTATGAAACAAAATCCGAACAACAACAACAAATGGACCAAAGTGCCATCTCAATGGGGGAGGTTGAACATAAAGAAATAAGTGGGTGGAGAGTTCAAAATTTCTCTGAAGAATGCGATAACCTGGATAGTGGAGAAATCCATCAACATTGTACCGACACACATTTGAATGAAGGTGCTCTCACGAGTTCAACTAGTGAGCAAAGTGAATGGGGAGGTGACGAACTTGTATGCCAAGAAGGGCATGTTAACTATGAGTGTTTGGCACTGCCAGGTGGCTGGTGTTAGTTACTTCTCTCCTATACTGTCTGTGTTTATTGACCCAGGGTTCATGTTTGTTCAAGTTTCCAACAAATCCTCTAAAAGTATTGGCCCTCCTGGTAAACCAGAAGGCAACGCAACACACATAATACACTGCATAGTCTCAATCGAGATAGCTTTAATGGGTGGCTGTAATAATCAAGTGTTTACAGCCTAGGATTGAGTGTGAGATAAGCCAACTAAATATCGAACCATTATTATGACTAGTCAATGCAACATACTATTATTCGCGACTTATGGAGTAAATCCATAGGCTTATTCCATTAATATCGCAAAAACACTTAAAAAAAGGAAATATAATAACTCATTCATTCAATATAATAATAACTTCTTTAGACAATAAGATATGCAAACATTCATCACAAAACATAGATGTTACCGTGGATCACCCCCTCCTAGGCCTACATCCACAAAGATTTGGCTCTCAGCTCTTTTATTATATTATGTTAGATGAGGTGGACTAGATCGCACTAGGATCCATAGCCTGCGATCTAACCCTCAAGATCTACCCTTCCTCATCCTCTCTAGCTCAATAACTTATACAGAATAGGTCTTACAACAAAACATTACCTCTTGCATCAACTCATGCGTAACTACAATAACATAATGATACTCCGAAGTGAACCAAACAACACAAAAGACAACCCCCTATGATACCTACGTATCACTATTTATATGCTTCTGGCTCCTTAACTATTTACAATGCATTACCAAAACCCTAACCCTACTGTCGTTAGGTCTTCCTCCCATGCATGCGTGCTGTTATTCCTTCTAGTTGTTGCCTTCCTTGCATGCACATGTGCTGTTCTTCCTTCCATCTGTCACTTTTCTTGTGCATGCTTTCTTTCCCAAAAACGCCATGATTTTCCACTTTTGGCTATGGCCTGCCTCCAACAGGTCCCCAAAACTGACATGTGGCTCATCCTGAGCCACATAACCTTTGTGTTCTCCCTCGATCTCCTTGGTGATCGCCTGGAACTTTTCCTTTAGCTTTRTTGCCTATGTCTACGCCTGAGTAGTCTTCTCCTTGAGTGTGTCCACCGTCTGGACCAAAATGTCGTCACTGATCAATTYCACACACTCTACCTGGGTCTGTGCTATACATKCCTTGGMTTCCTCTGCTTGTGCCAACACTTTTTCTACCCGTTCTTGCAGTGGTTCCATTTGAGCTTGCCGCTCTTGTTTCTGGGTTTGCACAGTAATTAGCTCTACCTACAATCTCTTCATGTCCTAGGTCCCTTTGATGCATTTTGTGATTGGTATTGTCTTATGCTTCTTCTTAAGATCTTGGATCATTGCGTTGATCCTTTATTCTTCCTTGTCCCACTGTTGGACCTACTGATCCTCCTCTAAGTTAGTCCACAACTATGCTTCTTTATCAAACAAGTCAGCTACTATGCCAACCTACTGCTCTTTCTTCTGTAGCTACACTGTTTCCTTCTAAATTCCTTTGCTACTTAATTGTTGGTGGAGTGGTTGGTGTGAGTTGTTCTTGAAGATTCTCTATCTCCTTCTGATATTGATCAATTACCTGTGCAATCTGATCAATCTTTTTTGATGCTATGATTTCCTCTCTCTGCATGGCCCGTGGAATCTTCTCATAAGTTCCTGCCACTTTCTTCTCCAATCCTTTTATGCGCTCCCTTTCCTCCTAGGTCTAGATTTAGCCTACTCATAGACTATTTCTAGTGCGTCTCATTTCTTCCTTTCCTGCTTCAATTAGGTTAAGTGCTTGCGTGCTCGAGACTGTACCTCATGGTTCACACTAACCTGCAACCTATGTGTGCCCTGACTAGTATCCTCATCAACACTAGTTGGATTTGGATTAAGTCCTTCAAGGGTGTCTTCCCCACAATCTCGTCCATGCGTAACATATGAGGGGTGATGTGGAATGTTACATGTGGGTGCAGTATTTCCTGGACTAAATCGCATTCTTCTTCTTGCACTCTTCCTTCTGTCTATAGTGCTGATGATTCGATTCCCCTACTGCTTTCTGGCTTCCCTTCTCCAATTTTCTTGAGGAGCTGCCGCATGTCTACCAATTTCTCTTCAATCCTATCCCTATGGTGCACAGCATGGTCGAAGTCTTCTAATAGACAGTCCTGGACCATTTGGTCTATCATCTCCCCATCATAGTCCATGATCGTATTATCTAGAAGTGTTCTTTGGGCCTTTGATTTCTTGCGCGTGCCTCCTGGATGCATGGTTGGCCTCTTGTTTCCCACCAATTCCTATGGGTTGGGATTTATTGTGGCCTCTTATGCGGGCTCGACCTGTTTCTGTTGCTCCTTGGCTAGATGCGTCTCATCTTTCTTCCCATTCTGGGGCCTTGTATTCGTTGGCCCTTCGTCTGTCTGTGTTGTCTTGCCCTATCCTATTCTTCATCTCTTGGGCACTTGGATTTATTTTGGATGGGTTTCTTCCTGCCCTGGCTCTTTTTCTATTGTTCCTTTCGAAATATCCTGGGTGATGGCTGGAATCCTCCATTCATCATCCCTTTTGCTGATGACCATTTTGATGTCACCCTCAGTGATACAATAGTGCATCTGTAGCCACTTCTTAGCAGGATCCTTCCACGTCTATATCCACATTGTATGTCACGTGGCCCTAAAGTTGGCAATGTTCCCATATTGCACGATGGCCCTTGGTGTTATTCTCCACATCTTCGAGATGTCTTTTTGCAGGTCATGTAGGTATCATTCAAAGATGGCCCCATTCACATTTTTTCTCCTAGCCTTGGGCTTGGCTCTGAGCAAAACATATCTCGCTCCTTGATTCGGTTTGGGTCTGGTACAAAAAAATACATACCTTTGCTCTTTCCATCCCATGATGCATATCAATGTGATCAACCATGAGTAGTGAATCTTTTTTCCTATATCCTACGCATCCTTGAAGTCATCCAGGAATAAGTTCAAGAGGTATGGTGCTCAACTCACTGTGGTGCCTTATGTGCATTGAGCTGCAACTGCGACAACTCCAACTGGAACTTCCTCCCTATGACATTTTCTTAGCATCTTACAAGACAATATTTTCTCTCTTATTTGTGTCACGACATCATTGATCATCTTGATGATGATCCCTCTTGTCCCTCGGTTGGTACCATACTTCTTCTTCATCTCTTAGACTAGTGTTTTTTCCCTGCATTTGTCATCCAGAAACTGCGTGGGATCCATACCCCGAATTGGTAACCCTGTTATCTTCACAATAATCTCAATGTCTATTGAGATGAGMTTATCCAACCATATGTCCCCGTCATGTGTAACTGCTAACAATTGTTTGACACATGTGGTTGCATGTTGACCTCTTCCAAAATGTGGTAGGTACAACATACCTAAAATTCTTGTTTTCTCCAACCCGGTTGCCCATTGGAGTGGCTGATCGACCGGTTCCCCAACCTTATTTATGCCTGTAGTATGTAAGAATACCCTCTTTGCAAGTTTCAGGAACTTGTATTCATCTGCTACATCGTGGTCAGAGTATTTGAGCTTCCCTGTATATCCCAACAGGTCTGGTCCTATTTKTACCCCCTTTGGTATGCACAGTAGAATGATTTCTGCTACAGGTTTCTTGTGTGGTGACCTAGGTATATGTGTCTTATCTTTCTTCACTGGTGGTGGCTGGMTCAAAGTTCCAGTAGCTTCTGGTTGTTCCTCTATAGACCATTCTGACCAATCTAAGGAATATTTGACCATTCATTATGCTGGGTGGTCTGATATGGTCATCTGTGACTCATCTGACTCAACTGCTGACTCCCGAATCGATGATGTTCCATTAACTCTCAAAGCTTCTTCGACATTCTCCGGTTGCACCTCCTTTAGGGTTTTTGTTTCCTAGTTTCGTGGCTCCTGTATTTCTGCTGGTATATCCGTATTATTGCCATCCGGTGTTGGCTGTTGGATTTCTTTCAATATGGGTGTAGGGTTCACTGGTGCTATGTATGGAGATGAGATTTCGTCAATATCAATGATCTCCGGTGGCTTCTATTCACCTTCTTCCTCCTGTCCTCGTGACCTAGTCTGAACTTTGGTTTTTCTGGCGGTTTGGATCGCTTCTTCTCTCTTGGGCATTGCCATGGTGGTGAATGTCAAATGTCTGCTGGATTCGAACGGTCTCTGTGATCTCTGTGAAGTCACACTGTGCTCTTTATCCTCTATCATTCTCTGTCTATTCTCTTTTCGTGAATAGACTATTGGCTCCTGCATCCATTTGTTGTATGGATTTCCCATGAAGCTTGTTGAGGATGCTTCCTTGATTATGGGTTTAATTTACCTTAATTACCAGTTCAATGCATCTCCAGTGGTTTTTTACTTTCCATTACTCCTGCTTTTCTGACTCCAGTTGGCGCGATCAATGTGATGTCCCATCAGTCCTTTCTGACCTTCAACTCTGCCTAACGCTGTCTTGTCATACTAGTTTTGCCAACTTTCCTTTTCCCACTTGTTTACCTTCATATGTGACCATTTTCCTTCTCATCACCTAAGTGTGCATGCCCTTCCTATTTCTGGTGCACCATGCTCCTTTTGGTTCTCTTTCGATATGCCTTTTTTTTTTTTTTAACTGCACGGTGGCTGGTTGACTATCCTTATAGAGATTCAGTCAGATCCCATTAATCATACCTCTGAGTTCTACACCTGATAAGTCTCTTAACTGTACAAATCCTCCATCTGTGATAGATTTTACTTTGTACGGTCCTAGCCAATGCATTATGAGCTTTCCCGGGTGCTGAAACGATTTGCTGTCATACATCAATACTAGATCTCCTTCCTTGAATGCTTTCTTCTTGATGTGTCTATCGTGCCAAGATTTATCTCTTTCTTTCTAAACTTGTTGGTGGAATATTTATAGGATCTGTTCTTCCTCCATGGTCATTAACTGATTTAGCTGCTCATGTACTGTGCCACGTTCTTTCATTTGTGTAATTTCTTCTATGCATAAGATCGGTACTAAAAATTCTAATGACACTACTGCTTCCTGGCCATAGACCAGTTTAAATGGCGTGTGCCCTATCAATTTTTTTCATGTAGTCCTGTATTCCCATAATAATGCTGGTACTTTGAGGTCCCAATCATCCCTGTTGACGTTACAGATCTTTGTCAGCGTGTTCTCTAGAAGTTTKTTGAATGCTTCCATCATGCCATTCACCTGTGGGTGGTATGGTGTGCTCTTCTGGTGATGGACTTCAAAATCTTCAGTCATCGTGTTGATGGTGTTGTTTATGAAGTGTGTTCCTTGGTTGCTCATCAAAATTCTTGGACACCCAAATCGAGTAATGACTTGTTCAAATAAAATGTGCACTGCTATTTGTTAGTGACCTAACCCCTCACGTATGTAGAACAATATATTCAGATGTAATAAAGGTCAATATTAATAAGGCCTTGCAATAAAGTAGAATAAGTCGAATGTAAGAAGACCTAATAGATGCTTCTGCTTCTAGAAGGATCTTCTTCTAGATGGTTCTTTTTATAGACATATTTAGTATAAATAGGAGTCGAGGGTATGAGAACCCTAGCTTGGATATTATTGTAATAGAGCTTTTCTCGACTGGAGGTTTCCCCCTCGAAGAGGCCCATGAACATTGCTCTTGGAATAAAAGTGCTCTTTATGGTGTTATTTTGATATCATTTCAGTGTTATTGTGGTTTTGTTATCGTTATATTGTTATTTATCTGCCATTTCTAGCATTTTATTTATGTTCCGCATACATTTTATATCTGGAATATTACAAGTGGTATCAGAGCACTTTCCTCGGCAGACAATTGTGGG
>JASDQU010218502.1:3139-13279 GCA_032191745.1 Picea mariana | reverse complement strand
AATCTTCTAGAAGTAGAACCTTCTAAGAAGTCCTCTTACATTTATTATATCTAACTACCATAGTGGGCCTTATTTAGTAATATAGTGGACCTAGTCCACCTTACATTGAATGACCTCCACTATTATCACTATGGGCCCTCTGGGCCCCCCTACTACCTCTCTAGCTACCTTACAGACCTCCACTATTATCACTATGGGCCCTCTGGGCCCCCCTACTACCTCTCTAGCTACCTTACAGTGTCCTACTTGATCACATCTCCAACACCTCATGGTGTTATAAAATCTTCCATTATATCTCCTTTCATAATATCTACATTCAAAAGATTTGTGACCATATCCATTACATGAATAACAATGCCCATGAAAAATACTTTCATACCTTTGCTTTGGTGTCCCAAGAATAGATTCTTTCTTTGTTCTTTTGAAATTTTCTTTGCCTTGTGTAGATGGTTGCTTTGCAACATTGTCTTCCTTCTTTGATGGATTTACCTCATGCTTCTTTGAGGTTCTTTCTTTAGCATGTGTATCTTCTCCTTTGTATCCAAGACCTGATTTATCACATGATGATCTTTGACTTTCCAAGATCTCATCCAAAATTCGTGATCTATTCAAGATTTTTTTTGAATTTTCCACCTTATTTCTAAGGTCAACAATTTCAGATTCTAACTTACAACATGACTCTTCCTTTTCATTTATTTGAATCTTCAATAGTTCCTCTATTCTTTTGGCTTCTTCAATTTGGGTCTTGAGATGAACAATGGTTTCAAAACTTTTGCTAATCTCATCATCTACATTCATATCTTCTTTTCAATTTTTTAGTCTTGTGATCTCATCTTCCTTTTCTTCTAATAGAGTCTTATTGCTCTCTTCTTGATCCTTGATCATTTCTTTTAACTTCAAGATGTGCCTTAGACTTCTCCTAAGAAACTTCTTAGTGTTATCTAAAAGATAGTTATAGTCTATATAATAATGATCACTTCTATATCTATATAAACCCTCTTCAACTTCCTTTTGAAGTTTTAATAGATTTCCTTCTATTCTTTTCATGGAATAATTATCATCAAACTTTACACAAACTGTTTCTAGATCTTCTTCTTCACTTGCAGAGAAAAATTCATCATCATCATTGAAATCAAGGGTTTTTGAGGGTTCTTTACCTTCATTTGAAATATCTTCATGATCTTCCTTTTTGCCAACATCAACACATAATTCTTTGCCTTCATTTGAAATGTCTTCAAGATCTTCCTTTGTGCCATCATCACTTGATTCTTTACCTTCACTTGAAATGTTTTCAAAATCACATTTAGAAATAATGCATTCAAGAGTTTTTGGAGATTCTTTATCTTTAGTGATCTTGATGGAGTAATCTTCAATTTTTTCTTTCTCCTTCTTTCTTTGATATGTTTCCTCTAGCTTTAGCCATAGATCCTTGGTGGAGGTCCATTTTCCCATACTATATTTGACAGGGCTTGAGAGTCCACTAAGAATGGTCTTGAGAGCCAATGCATCATTCTTCTTTCCTTCCCTTTGAGCTGCAAACTTTGACTTGTTCTTCAATGAAACTGATCCACCAAAGGCTGCCTTCCAAATTGCTGCTCCCATTGTCTTTAAATGTAATCTCATCTCTATTCTCTAAGTATAATAGTTTTCCTCATCAAGGATTGGTATTTCATCATCCATTTGTGTGTCTATGGATATCCTTCAAGCTTGTTAAGGCTTGTATTGAAGGCCCTCTCTGATACCAATTGTTGGACAAACCTACCACACTTAGAGGGGGGGGGTGAATGAGTGTGGGGATATTTTTCCCAAAACTTCCCTCTTACACAAAAAATCCTTAGTCAACATTCAACATTTTCTCATTACTCATTGTTTTCATTTATAATCAGTTAGATGTGAATACATATCAACAACATATATCAACAACATATCATCAGCAAATCATCTCCATAAGGAACACAAAGAACACAAGATGTATGTACAATTTTTCTTTTTATTATGGACTTCAATCCAGGGGTTTTTCAGCAACAACTGAATAGAGTAAAACTCTACAAGAGCACCATATCTATATGAAATACTCATCTTACATTCTCAGCACCAACTGAGATGAGGCAACAATCCTCAACATATATCAATATGTCAACATAAACAAGTGCATCAACCATGCACCAACCTGTGCCAAACAACCTGTAATCAACCTATACCATAAACAAGTGCATCCAACCATGTACCAAGTATATACCAATAATGTGTCAACTACTCATAAAAAATGACTCATCAATATGTACCAATATCATCAACTATACACCTCATGTATGTGCCAACTCATGAACTACTTGTCTCAATCATGACTAGTTTTGGATTAGTCAACAACCCCAACTTGAAATAATCATAAATTTGTACCTGTAATGAATAAAGCTCTGAAACTGATACATAATGTTCTTTAGTGTTTTTTATTCAATTCCTCTAGGTGGAACTACTTGGAACCTCTTAGAAAAGGAGTTATAGAAAAAATGATATACCTTGCTGAATTCTGGCTTATTCTAGAGAGAGACCTTGTAGAGCGTGCCCCACACAACATATTCATTGAATTGATCTGAAAATGTTACACCACATAATAAATACTATACCCTAACCAACACATTTGGTATCACTGAATTTGGATCTGGTATGAATAAGTTAAGACGTTTTTACCAGAAACACCTGTTTTTGACTAGTTTCAAGACTAGTCACAAACCCTAT
Organism: Picea mariana; assembly: GCA_032191745.1. Lineage (NCBI taxonomy): Eukaryota > Viridiplantae > Streptophyta > Pinopsida > Pinales > Pinaceae > Picea > Picea mariana. The sequence continues at coordinate 10,540 of JASDQU010218502.1, read as the reverse complement.
TTTCCACTGAGTGTAACTCCCAAAATACAATGACCCACAAGATTAATCTTTTAACATCGATACTTGGGTATGTTTTCTCAATTTCATATCAATTTCATGGTCTGAATCATTATAAAATTTTTTTTATAGCGAAAATGGTGAGATGACCTGTAAATAACATACCTTAGAAAGCATCATCAAAAGAATTTATCCTCCCTTCAATTCTGACCCTCTTTTCTTCACCTTCCTTCTGAGATTCAACTTCGATATCCTTGGTTACCTTAATAACCTTTATATATTCAATATTCTCAAGTGTTCCAAACCAAAAATACTCAAGAATCTCTCACAAGAAGCTCTCCATCAATAGTCCAAAAGATATTCTCACAAGAAGCTCTCTATTGATCCAAAAAAAGGATGATCTACAAGAGACCATTTCTATCTTATTTGTACTTTCATTCTCTAGGTCACTTAACCCATTTTTATGTCACTTAACCCCTTTCTAGGTCACTTAACCTATTTTCCTTATTTTAGGGTTAACCACTTTCCATAAATAGAAATTTCTCCAATAGTTTATCATTTAAATATTCCTTCTTGATTTTCTCATCTTACTTTATCATTTCTTGATTTTTTCACTTCTCTTTATTATTTAAATAATCCACCTTGACTTTGTCACCTTACTTTATCATTTAAATAATGATTTCTTCTTTTATGTCACTTAACCCATTTCTAGGTCACATAACCTATTTTCCTTACTTTTAGGGTGAACCACTTTCCATAAATAGAAGGCTCTCCAATACTTTATCATTTAAATATCCATTCTTGATTTTGTCACCTTACTTTATCATTTCTTGATTTTGTCACTTCTATTTATTATTTAAATAATTCACCTTGACTTTTTCACTTTACTTTATCATTTAAATAATGATTTCTTCTTTTAGGTCAATTTGACTTCTTTGACCTTGGGGGCTTCAAGCCTTCATGTGGGGGTCCTTTGTCTTTGTAAGGCCATAACTCTCAAACCATGAGAAGTTATGTGACATTCCACATACCACCGGAAATTGAATGACAAACACTATCCATATAGGATAGTTTCACCAACAATTTCCTTGATCTTCATATCATTATTCCACATACAAGCATGAGTCCTCCAACCATTCTTCTAGGATAACTCAATCTGTAAAGTTTCTTCCCGTGAGGGCTTTCACCATAAGGGGACCACTTTGGAGTTCATCCATTTGTGCACCTTATCAATCATTATAAGACAATAATGAGAGCATGGGTCCTCCAACCATTCTTCTAGGATAACTCAATCCGCAAAGCGTCTTCCTGTGAGGGATTTCACCATAAGGGGACCACTTTGGAGTTCATCCATTCGTGCACCTTATCAATCATGATAAGACAATAATGAGTCATCTATAAATTTTTCCAACAATGCATCATATACCAATGAAACCACATCGATCCATCTTTATCATGTATCAATGACAACTCATTGATCCATCTTCATCATATCAATGACAACTCATTGATCCATCTTCATCTATGCATTCTTATCAAGGACAATACATATTATATTACATCAATCATAAATCAATCAATTCTTTGACATCAATCAATCACTTGACATCAATCAATGACATCAATCAATCAAACCATTGGCATCAATGACAACATGATCCAACATTTTTTACCCCGCCCGCCCCTTTTCGGTTCCCTTGTCATCATGGCCCATACTTGAGCCAAGACTTGGAAGCTCACTTTAATACCTTGAAATCTAATTTCACAGAGAACCAACAAGAAGTGAGACAACTCAGTGCCAATATTTACACCATCAATCAAAACATGCATTCCTCCATCGTTGCATCAATCACCGAACTCAAAGAAGATGTCAAACAAGACATGACTACCCAAATTGAATCTGTCGTTTTGATTATCTGTACCAAGCTGCATATCCCTGCAGATCCCCCTTTATCTGACCCACCTTTGCATACTGAATGTTAAACTTCCTCTCATTCCCATAATTTTCAGCCACATCACTTTTAGCATGACCTACACCTTCCATGGGTGGATGTGACCAAATTTTATGGCTTAGATCCCATTGGTTGGGTAACTCAAATGGAACAATATTTCTCTTTGTATGACATTACAGATGATTTGGCCAAACTCTGGTATGGAGTTCTCCATCTAGATCAAGAATGTTGGTAATGGTGGCAATGGAGAAAAGCTTTCCATCAAGGGTATATTGCTTGGACACACTTTGTGGCAGAGATTTATGAACGCTTTAACAATGACGCAAACCATTTAGGCCATTTGACAAAGTTGAAACAATCTGGAACAATGGAAGACTTTATAGCTTCTTTTGAGCGACTGGATTTTCGTACAGAGGGCATTTCTAATGCATTTTTCTAAGAAGGTTTTATCAGTGGCCTCAAGGATGAGATTCATGCCCATGTCCTCATGGTTCGGCATCAGAGTTGAGTGGAGGCTACTAAAATAGMTAAGGAAGCACAACAGGTTGTCTCTTCTCAAAACTGGAAATCCCCCTTTATTCCTTGCACTAAACCAATAAATCCCACTACTCCTTCTTCTCCACTAAAGATCCAAACTTTGACTAGGGMTTAAATGGATGAATGCCAACTCAAAGGTCTTTGTTATAATTKTGATGACAAATATTTTCTAGGCCACAAGTGTAAGGAACAAAATATTTTTATGGCCATCTCAGAGGATATTTTAGAAGAGGATGTTGAAAATCCCCTTGTGTCTGAGCCACCTGAACCCACTGACATAACCCCTCCCTCAGACCCTCTCGAAGTAGAAACTATCATTTCCCTAAATGCTCTCACTGGATTCTCTGCCCCCCAAACCCTCAAGATAATTGGTTACATCAAGCATAGGAAGGTCATCATTCTTGTTGATAGTGGAAGCACCCATAATTTTATTCATCGCCACATTGCCCAAGAAACCCATTGCTATATCCATGCAGTCAATAATTTCCAAATCATGATTTCCAATGGCAGCTGCATGAAATGTGAAGGGTGTTGTGAAAATGTGGATCTCCAAATTGGTGACTACCACCTGAAATATCATATGTTTGCTATCGACATGGGCGGTTGTGACATTGTTTTGGGTGTAGACTGGATAAGGACTTCACATCCCATTCTCATGGATTTTAAGGAATTAACCATGCAATTCAACTAGGAGGGCCAACAATATAAGTTCCAAGGCATCACCGCCAGTTCACCTAAGATCATTAGTTCCCATCGCATGGAAACATTTCTCACAAAAGGCCATTCTGGCCTTATTTCCCAACTCCATGCCATACAAGAAACTAAGACACCCTCTATTATGCAATACCTCCAATTAGTCCTCTCTAAACATCATCTGGTCTTTTCCACTCCCCAAGGAATCGCTCCTTCCCGTGGTGTTCATGATCATTCCATTCCTCTTGTACCAGGAATCCTTCCTCCCAATATTCGTCCCTATCGCCACCCCTTTTCCAAAAAAAATGAAATTGAGAAAATGGTTCAAGAACTACTTAACGTAGGTGTTATCTGCCCTACCATGAGCCCCTAATATTCTCTTGTGGTCATGGTCCTAAAGAAAGAAGGTTCTTGGCACATGTTTCCTGAATTCTACGCCCTCAACAAAATCACCATTAAAGACAAATTTCCCATTCCTGTCATTGATGACCTCTTTTATGAATTGAGTGGCGCCCAACTTTTTACTAAACTTGATCTTTGTTTTGGCTACCACCAGATCCATATGAAAGAGGTAGACATTCCGAAGACTTCCTTTAGAACTCATGAGGGCCACTATGAGTTTTTGGTCATGCCCTTTGGCTTGTGTAATGCCCCCTCCACCTTCCAAAGCCTCATGAAACATGTCTTCCATCCTTTTCTCCGTCATTTTGTCTTAGTTTTCTTTGATAATATCCTCATTTATAGAAAAACCTGGAAAAACCATCTTGCTCATGTGGATCGAGTTCTCCATCTACTCTCTCAGCACCAACTTTTCCTGAAACAATCTAAACGTTCTTTTGGTGCCTCAGAAGTTGAGTACTTGGGTCATCTTGTTTGCAAGGATGGCATCAGGGTGGATCCTAAAAAAATTGAAGCTATGCAAGAATGGCCTCACCCAAAGACTCTCAAAAGATTGCGTGGATTTCTGGGCTTAACAGGTTATTATCAAAAGCTTGTTAAGAATTATGGAAATATTGCGACACCTATCACTGCACTCCTTAAAAACAATTATTTCACTTGGACTCCAACAGCTTCTTAGGCCTTTCAAACCTTGAATATGACCATGTTCACCACTCCAGTCCTGGCCCTTCCTGATTTCACAAAGACCTTTGTCCTTGAATGTGATGCTTCAGGGAAAGGAATTGGCGTTGTCCATATGTAAGAGGGCTGACCTTTGGCCTTTACCAACAAACAACTGTTTGAATGAAATTTGGGAAAACCAATCTATGAAAAGGAAGTATTGTCTATTCTGCATGCTGTTGATCTATTGCGCCCTTATCTATAGGGGAAACACTTCCAAATTAAGACAGATCATCAAAGACTTAAGTATTTTCTAGAACAACACATTTCCTCCCTAGAGCAACAAAAATGGGTGACTAAGCTTTTGGGATATGATTATGAGATCATTTACAAGAAAGGAAAAGAAAATGTGGTTGCGGATGCACTTTCCCAAAAATATGAAGATGAAGGATCCCTTTTTTCCCTCTCCTTCATTGTACCAGATTGGCTCCAAGCCGTTCACCAGGAATGGCTACACAATCCCAAAAGTTTGCATCTGATACAACAATTAAAGTCCAATTCTTCAGTCCCCCCAAGGTACTCTTGGCTCCATGATGAGCTTCAATACAAAGGTCATTTGTATTTAAGTAAACAGTCAAAACTTAAATCCATGGTACTTTTTGAGCTTCATGTTACACCCACAACCAGGCACTCCGAGTTTACCAAAACCTATGACAGGGTCAAATGTTCTTTTTTCTGGGATGGTATGAAACAAGACGTTCATAATTTTGTAGCTGAATGTGATGTGTGTCAACGCAACAAGGTCGAAACAGTTAAATCTCCTAGCACACTACAACCAATTCCGATTCCACCTGCTAGTTGGAGGGATATCTCTATGGATTTTATTACAGGCTTACCTAAATCAGGAAATAAATCAGTCATTATGGTGGTAGTTGATCGCCTTTCCAAGTATGCTCATTTTTGTTCTCTTCAACACCCATTTACAACATCCACTATGTCTCAACTTTTCATTGATCGAGTCTTCAAGCTTCATGGCATGTCGCATTCTATTGTTTCTGATCGCGACCCAACTTTCACCAACAATTTTTGGCAAGAAAATTTCAAGCTTCAAGGGACCCAATTGCATCTTAGCACAACTTATCATCCCCATAATGATGGTCAAACTGAAGTTGTCAACAAGTGTTTGGAAACATATTTTAGGTGTTTTGTATCGGAAAAGCAAAATTAGTGGGTTCAATGGTTACCCCTAGTTGAATTGTGGTACAACACTTCATACCATACAACTACCCGCATGACTACTTTTGAGGTGGTATATGGAAAAAATCCACCTTCAGTTCTCTCATATTTACTAGGTGTCTCGATGGTCCAGGTGGTTGACCAAACACTTACAGTATTTTGAGAGGCTATTCTCCGTACCCTCAAAGAGAATTTTTTCATGGCCCAGAATCACATGAAGAAACAAGCAGATCAAGATCGCTCTGAACATCAATTTACAAAAGGGGATTAGGTATTTATTTGACTGCAACCTTACAAGAAAAAATGCCTCAAGGCCGACCATTGTCAGAAGTTGGCACCCAAAATTTATGGTCTTTATACCATTCTTAAGCATGTGGAAAAGGTGGCCTATCAGTTAGCTTTTCCCAGTAATTCTAAGCTACATCCTATTTTTCATGTTTAATACTTAAAGAAGGTGATTGGAACTAAGTACCAAACTCAAACCAACCTTCTCAAGTTGGACAAGAAGGATCCATTTAGATACAACCACAAGCAGTTTTTGACCAGCGTGAGCGTCACCTGCGTCAACGAATCATCAAGGAAGTGTTAGTCCAGTGGAAAGATACAACTCCAGCAGATGCCACTTGGGAACCAACTAGCATTCTGCAACAATTTCCACATCTCAAGCCTTGAGAACAGGATTGTTTTTAAGGGGGAGGACATGTTAGGGACCTAACCCTCATGTATGTATAAAAATATATTCGGATGTAATAAAGTTCAATATTAATAAGGCCCTTCAATAAAGTAGAATAAGTTGAATGTAAGAAGACCTAACAAAAGCTTTCTCTTCTAGAAGGATCTTCCTCTAGATGGTTCTTTTGATAGACATATTTAGTATAAATAGGAGTCGAGGGTATGAGAACCCTAGCTTAGATATTATTGTAATAGAGCTCTGCTCGACTGGAGGTTTCCCTCTCGAAGAGGCCCATGAACATTTCTCTCAGAATCAAAGTGCTCTTTTTGTTGTTATTTTGATATCATTTCAGTGTTATTGTGGTGTTGTTATGGTTATATTGTTATTTATCTTCTATTTCTAGCATTTTATTTCTATTGTGCATACTTTTTATATCTGGAATATTACACTATTTCTGTGATGCAATCCTTCACTGGTGCACCCTCTGCCCATATTTTTAGGTACTCCGTCGTGGTGATAATGTACCTAGATCCTGTTCTTTTTGTGGGTGGGTTGATTGGTCCCACGAAGTCAATTTCCCACTTATCAAATGCCTGCAATGTTACTTTTGGATGTAATGGCATCTCATCCCTTCTGTTGGGTTTGCCTACCGTTTGACAGACATCTCATTTTTTACAGTACTCCTTCGAGCCTCTCTGAATTGTTGGCCACCATAGTCCTGCGTGCAATACCTTCTACACGATAGATTTGCCTACATAATTCCCTCCTGCTATTCCTTCATGGGATTCTACTAAAAGTCTTGGTCTTTCATGTTCTAACACATATCTTCGTAAGATGCTATCTGCACCCATTTTGTATAAGTGTCCCACAATCAATTGATAGTCGACAACAAAAACTACCAGGTTTTTCTTCTACATGGTGCTATATTCATTCAGTGCAGTACCTGTGCTCAAGTACTAAATTATATCTGCGAAGTGTTCATCAAAAATCTGTACTAAGAATAATTGTGCATCCAGAAAGTTGTCCTCCAAGTTTGTAGGCTCTTCTCCATTGGTGACTCTTGATAGGTGGTCAGGCCTTGCATTCAATTTTCCTGTCTTGACTATTACTTCAAAGTCAAATTCTTGAAATAGTAGTAACCCGTGACAGATTATCCCCCCCAACACTGGCTTGTTGACTAAGTATTTTAGGGCTGAGTGATCTGTGAACATCTTAAAGTGTTTCCCCAATAAGTAATCTCTGAATTTTCTGAGT
>JASDQU010218500.1:0-12380 GCA_032191745.1 Picea mariana | reverse complement strand
GGGGAAAAATAACAACCACCCATGGGTATCACTTGAAACCTTGGGACATTATTTTGGGAAGAAACACATTGATCAGGTATCATACTGAGCACAATTTCATTTTTAGTTTCAAGCTTGTGTAAAAATGAAACTAACCCGAGCATAGTTTTGTTTTTTGTTTCAAGCTCATAAAAATGAAGCAGACAACCAAGCTCAATATTTTTTTATTTCTTGTGCTCATAAATACGTGAGAATATTTTCCTGAGTATACTTTTCTCAAATTTTCAGACTTGTAAAAGCTATATGAAAAAGGAACTCTTTGGAGTTTCCGTTAAGCTCTTTTCAGACTCTCTAAACATGAAAAGATTGTCGAGTGAGCTTGTATCCTTTCACTCTCATTAAAGGATTTGAAAGGGTGTCTTTCAAGTGACAGTTCAACCCTTTTTTAGTCTTGTCATACTAAATACGAAAAATGAATACTCTGACCACTTTAGTTAGAAGAGTTCTCCCTCATATCATTTGATACTTTTTCGAGCCTAAGAGACTTAAATTTACAAAAATTCAACTTTGGAGTTTCCTTTAAGTTATTTTCAAACTCCCTAAACATGAAAAAACACCAAGTTTACCTTCTATGGACTTGTAAAATTATTCATTGAAGGACCCATCTAGGATCGAACCCTTACTTCTTCAAGTTCGTTAAACATGTGAAGAGGAACCTACCGAAGGTGAGTTGTAACGAGCATTTGTTATTCTCCTGAAGCTTGTTAAAAAACAAAGAGGTACTCATATATTGGATGGGGGAAAATTTTGGGAAGTGGGTCAAGATTCTAAAACATTACGACAACTATTCTTAGTCACCCTTGAACATGGAACCTGTCTACATTCTGTTTAAAGTTGGGTAATTCACTTGTATTTGACTCATACCAATTCTATGTGTCATCATACGCTTTTGACTCCTTTGAAGAGAACCTTTGGTTGTCGTCACATTATGTTTCGATCCATTCCTCATCGGGTCAATGCTAACAAGTCATTTTTTGTGCCACATAATGTTCGAGGGAAGTCTCAGCTTCAATCAACCTTTGCAATATTATCCATTTTCATACCTATGTCAGTCTGTCAACATTTTCTCTATCATCTCAAATCACTATCCTAATCAATTTCTTGTCGATGACGGGGGATACATCATGGCCCTCCTTCGATGAGTCTGTTCCTGTCAAATTTAACACATTATCCAAGAATTAGACTTAGAAACCAATTAGTACCTTGGAGTCTACGTGCCTTAATGGTAGGTTTCCTCTCTTTCAACAGTGGGTTTACATCAGTGGCCCTTGATCGAAAGATTCCGCCAAATTTTTGACTTCAAATCATTGATTCTAATTCGTTGGATTGTACTAGGGTACCTTGGGAGTCATTGACATCACTGGTGATTTCCCTCAGACTTGTTAACAGTATACATTAATGACTAGTAATCAAGTGGTTTCTACCATGTTCAACATCAACACATGTATTCACATGGTTAGAATCGTACTAGTTCGGGAGAAAAATCAAGACCCTGAGACCCTTTTTTTCAGCTACCAATGTTATGTGCCCACCCAGGCTATGATGGAGAGAAATCTTATTGATGTACACTGTCATATAGATCCAATTTGTATTGGTTTGTGGATATGTTGTTATCATATTGTAGCTCCACTATGTAAAATCTCATGGCTACAACGTGATCGAGTCATGGAGGTATGGATCCAAATTGTATGTTTGGTGGCCATATCCTTAGTTAATGTTATCATGGATCCGCATTGTATTGGTAAAAGACCATTCTTTAAGTCCATTTTTTACTGAGCATGAGCATGCCTACCTCAGGACGATTCATATATATGTTGTTTTATGTTTGTTTGTAGCTTCCATTTGACTCTCCTATTCTAGCACCCCTTGGCACACATCATGTTGTAAAGTGTTTCGGCCATCATATTTTCTTTCGACCTCACACTTTAGGGGGCATATGTTACAAACCAAATTTACACACTACTAAGTGGTGCACTTATGTATTGTATTCTACTAAGTGTTGCATTTAAGTATCACTTATGTAGGTGTCGATTTTCCACATTCCTAAATGTTGCACTTATATTCTACTAAGTGTTGTAATTGAATGTCACAACTCTATCATCATGTGGAACTGTTGGTCATGTTCCTTAGAAAAATTGGGGGAGAAAACCCATCATATGGAGGCCGAAATACACTTTATCATCATGATGAAGCATTGCTTATGTTCCCTAGACAAATTGGTGAAGATAACTCATCATTTGAAGGTCAAAAAACCACTTTTTACCTTGATATTTTGACCATTTTTTATTACTAACGCCCTCCTTCCCATACATAAGAGTGTTAGTACCTTACTAGCACTCCCTGCTCAACTTTAGGGCAGCATTAGTGATGCTCTGTGCTAAGACTTTGGGGAGCATTAGTTTTTTTATAACCAATTCCAGTTTTTTTGGAGGGAAGGTTCCGAGAGGTTGGAGTTTTTTTGGGTCAAATGGATTCGAGTCCTATCTGTCTAATTGATCCTAGGATGAAGATCCTAATTAGTTGAGCCATATCCTCAACCATAATCCTAAAATACTCCATGGTGGTCGAGCCTTCATTTTCTATATAAGGAGTCTACTCAAGGGTAAAAAGGGGGAGTTCTGAAGAGTATCAAACCTTTGTTCTTATGACATTAAGATATAGTTTAGTAGCATTCTAGCATTGAAAAAAAGGGGATGGATAGGAGGAGAAGTGGAGGAATATTTCTCAACATCAATATGATAATAAGTATTTTCCATTATTTCTCATAAATATAAGCTTGTCCTATTCCTATACTTCTGTCTCATTTACTTTACACATGAATGTTTATGCTTGTTTAAATTAGTTAGATTTTCTTTCATCTAACTTTGTGCAAGTAGTAGAAGAGGAAGATCATTCTATCTAAGTGTAAGGAGATCATGTTCAATATAGGATTGGATCCAATGCTGGAACAACAAGGAGTAGCAAGGACAAACTTAAAAAAAGGTGCATTCTTACTTCTTTTTCCCTCTTCTCATTTTCATGTGTGAATATACAAGAGAAAATGATGTTAGTGTCCATTTTCTCTATTCCATATTAGCCTCAAAAAACCTGGCTAAGGGGAGTTAAACCTTTCCGCAGGATCATATTTATCAAAATGCTTCCCAATTATTATACAAATATTTTCCACCCGGTCCTTTGATGGGCATCATCTAGGGGTTAGCAGTCTGAAACACTGAATCATATCACTTTTCCCCTGAGTTTGTAGTGCCTTTTTCCCTGGTCACTGGTTTCCCATTTACAGTCTACGACTAGAAATTGTTGGTCGCTCCTTGTCCTCTTGCAAGGAGTGACCGGTCACTCCCTGCAAAAATGTAGGGCGCAACCGGGTCTGTTACTCCCTTTTTAGGATTGGTTTCATGAGATGACATTGAACCCCATATTCTTTGTGGTTCTACATAGAGAATATTTTCATCTTGGGAATGGATATCTTATCCAAACTTCCCTTTGATATTATCTCTACTATCCTATAAATAATGGGGGTCTCTCATGGGAAGGAGGGAGGAGAAAGGAGAAAGCAAACTTGTTTTGGCAGTTTGATTAGAGAGATTGGAAACTGAACTTCGGAGGGGAATGCAACAACTTGTTTGTAAGTTGTAATCCATTTGTTTTATTAATAAAATATGTGCAAGATGTTTCCCTCTACTTGGATGTGTATGCGATTGTTATATTTCCTTGTGGAGAATTAATGTTTTCATGTGTTATGATACATTAGTAAATCTATCATTAATTTATACATGATTAGTTTGATCTTGTGAAAGTTTTCTATGTCTCCATGTGTGTAGATATAAGCTGGTAAGAGAAAATGGCATCTTTGTGGAAGCTAACAACTAAGGAGCGTGAAGGGACAATCGTTGGATCACCGGGTAAGCCTTCCATTCCATCTACTTGTAGATCCTTTTCGTGTATGAATTAGATATAGGAAAATCTATTGTTTACATATCTATTCTATCTTAGGCCTAGGATGAGCCTAAGGGAGTTATCTCATGTAGGGTTCATTTACCCTACAATAGATTGGCGATGCCCCTCGGGAAGTCATTGTTGTTTAGTCAGTTTCTTCCTCAAATTTTGAATTCATATTCTCAAGATATTTGCATGTTTTAATCTTTGATTTTTGTTTTCATTATGTTCATAAGCCTTTTCTGAGGTATTTGTAAGTTTTCAGACCCAGATCTGATAGATTATCTTAGATGTATTAGTTTTATCACTTCCACGATCACAGTCACGGGTGATATGTTCCCACAAAGAGACCAAACCCATTTGGTCGCTAGTTTCTCCATTGAAGGGAGAAACCATAACCAAAATTACATTACTAGGAGTGACCAATTCTTTGTGGTGGCCCTCTAGTCCTCTACAAGGAGTGACCAGTGATTTGCGGTCTCCATGTGTTCATTAACAGGGTGTGACCAGTCTCTAAAAGCCATTTTTTGAAGGGGAATCCTTCAAACACAACCCAAATCTGTTTCTGTCTTTACTTGCAACCCTCCAGATCTTTTCTAGATCTGTCCCAACAACAAATTTTGAGTTATTTTGATGCTTTTCGACTTACTTGATTGCATTTTTTGGTTTGCATTATTTTGTTGTGAGATCCTTTGCGTTTTCATTTAGTTCTTTTAATTTCATTTGAAAGAAATAAAATAAAAGAAGTTGCATTAAAAAAATTCATTGCATTTGAAAGAATTGGAAAACCAAAAAATAATTGCATTCTACTTAGTGGGTGGAGCATGTTTTATCTTGCATTTTAAAGAAAAATAAATTGCATTTAAAACAAATCCCCCCCTCATGGATGGGTGGGGGGTGAGGCAGGGAGCATGTATCCTATAGTCTCGTTGACTCATATACCAAACAAATTTTTCATTCAAAGATAAGTTCATGTTTATTTCATTGAATGTTGCACTTGTTTCTTTGCTTGAAACCTCCTCCTCCTTTCTGTATATAGGATTCACCAAAACTAAAGATTGCATTCCATTCGTTTTTTATTTTGAAGTCTTCTTGGAGTCAGGGTGATCACATCATAAGTTTCACTTCCATATACCCATTTTGAGGAACAAAAACCATAAAAGGAACAAGGTACCTAATATAAAACCAGCTAAACTTTTTATTTATTAGAAAATGATCACAAGTCTAGGCTGTAGGGCCTTGGTTGTAGGGTGACAGTAAATTATCCAATGCCACTGGAAAAAACTAGGAACACTAATGAGAAAAAACTCATTACTAACATGAAGTGTTTGTTGGGAAATCTCCTCTAACACAGGATTCAAGCAGTAGGAGAAGTTGATAAGGGTGCTTGGACCAGTCCCCAACACTCTCTCTTGGTGGGGTTATGTGAGTTAAGGGGGAAATCTTAGTAGTGGAAAGTCCTCAGGGTGAAACCACTATCTAAGTTGCTCTGGGTCTAAGATATTTGTATTATGTTTCCTTCCCATTAGAAAAATCCCTCTCCCATGACTGTGCCACTCAACTACCAAGCGTGAAGTGGTAGCCCTAGTTGCTTTTCCTAGGTTACCTTCCCAGGTGACTGCAGTGGTGGTAATATTAGTACCTAATATAGACATGAAACACACAATTTTGGCTCCTTAGGAGGGTACTTGGTTGCGTCTGATACTTGCACCTATATATGTCCATTACAGAGTGGTTGTGGGTAACTATTCCACACTGCTAACCCTTAGATGATGCCCATCAAAGGACTAGGTGGAAAATAATTGTATAACACCAATCCAGATAATTTTCAGTGAAGATTTCATATTCAAAAATGTCATGTGAATACGATCAATGAGATACTACTTATCCAACATGTTGACCCACTAAGGTTTTTTATCATGTTCCCTGTATCTGCCTGTGGAAAACCTATATTTTGCTTGGATTTGAGCTTCTTGCCTGACCTGTGTGGTGTCTTTTATGAAATGATAGCCTACATAGAATCTGTATGGAAGGAATTTTCTTTTCTTATCTTTCACTAGGGAGGCATTGACACCCTACAATACATTTTGGTAACAAATCTCCCCTAATGCCAGTCGGTCTGGCACATAATCTAGCAGTAACTGTGGGGCCCCAGTGGCTCCATAAATATCTAGGTAAGTGATTTTATCCTCTAGGTACCAATGCCCTATTTTGGATATGAATTTTCTTGTTGCATCGGAGAGCCTTGGAAAATTCTGTTTAAATATTATGAAATACACTCTAGATAGGAATTCATCACAAATTGCAGCATAAAACTTCTTATACATACTCTCCCATAAGACACTAAAATAGACATGGGCGACTAACTCTAAGACATGCAAGCTTAAACCCAACCCTGAAAATAAATTTATAGCACACATTCCATCTAATAGGTGTGAGGCCATATAGAAGGAGGGGAATTCTCCTACTTTTGGTTTTTGTGCTTGCTCAACCCTAATGCTCATTTTTTTTGAAATTATGGCACCCTGATTGAAGAAACTTCCGAATATGGCTAATGTATACGCCAGGGGAATCTAGGCTTCCAAAAACTTGGAGCACTCATTTTCCCCATACAACCGACATATTAGGGCCATGAGGAACATATATGATTCTCTTAGGTTTATAGTGTTGTACCACTTTGATGCTTTGTTCACAAATTTCCTATCTTCCTTCCACTAGGATGTCAACAACTGATTAGTGTTGTGTTGTTCATATAACTTAACCATGAAGTCGATGTTGAGCCATACTACATGCTCCTTGATTTTGTAATACTAGCTGACCTCGATTGGCAGAAAAACACCAACACATTGATCATTCACATTGTTAATCATGCATTTATCAGCCTTGGTGTGATTAATTATCCATTCTAAATTTCCTATGCATGATAAGATGAATTAGTAAAAATCTAATTCAAATAACTCGTTCCCATTCGTCCCATGTGAATTTAGAAATGTTGAGTATATAAATATCACTTCGGATTCTGGGGAATTAAATTCGTCGTCAGCGCCATGTGCTTGTAGATAATATGCTATGTCAACTAGTGGTGCAAGAGAAAGTTAGGCTGGTCAATCAATGATTTTAGATAGTGATCAATTGGTGCACAATGACTGTTGATATACAAGGTCAAGGATATGTCCCTGTTTATGGCTTGAAGGAATTTTATCAATCATGTAATCATTGATCCTGGCGCAAATGAATGTTGGAGGTTATGTTCATGTGTGACAAGATTTTTGAGATGCTGAGGTAGCATTGAAATTGTGTGGAATAAAGTTCGGGTCCTCCCTCGGCTAACGTGGCCTATTTAGATAGGTTACAAATGCACGGTGAATGAGGTTTTTTACCTTAAAACACAAGGAATTAAAATCCTTATTATATAATATGGCCGGTCTAGATTAAACATGTGACAAAACGAACGATTAATATCACAGCTTGTTCTATCGAAATTGGTTATCGACGGTCTCGTTCATGTGTCTAATTGGGTGATGACGGGTTGTGTACCATTGATGCCGACGTGCTACCAGCCATCGACACACTCAATATGTATTAATATTTTTGCAGTGAGGGTGTTCTTGACCAATCATCAACATGAAATCAATATCGACAAAATTCCATATGAGTTCATAGTTTCGATGTTTTGAGATCCCTCATGTAAGTTGTGGACTAGGGTTCACTTATCTCATTTGTTGGATCTAGAGGGTTGTTATGAACATACTCATTGGTCATGGCTAGGGTTCTATGAATTTCTTCTTAAACCAATTCTTAGATCCCAAAAAATTTCCACGAATACCCTAAGAAACCCTACTCCAATACCAATATGATTTGTAAACTAGTGTGGATATTCCATTGGACAATTCATCACTACAAATCTAATAAAATAATGAAATATTTACTGTGAAGGAGAATTTCCTTTAGATCTAGATTCTTTAATTACCAGTTTTATTCTTAAAATGTATGAAGTAGATGAAATGCAGAAAATAGAGAACAATACTAAATAATCACACATCATCCAAAAATAAACACAAGATATAACTTGGGAAATCCAATATGGGAGAAAAACCAACTATAAGGTGAAGCCACCCTATTCTCTTTTCTTCAAATGCAAGTACAAAGAAAGATGCACTATCTCTGGAGTTTTCTTTGAAAATTTGGTTTGTATGGATGCTACAGAATATCCCCTCCTCTATTATTCCCTCAAAATACCACTCCTAGGTTCTCTACTCAACTATGGAATAAAAACAATGCTAAATAATAATACCCCTTCTGCTCCCAGTGTCCTGGTATTTAACATCTCTTGATATCCATCTAGGCATAGGGTTTTGAATTACTCAACCTTGAATCGTGATAAGGTTTTGGAATTTCTATAATCCTCTTGAAAGTCCATATGTGGCTAGCCCCATATGTGTGAGTAATGGGGGATAACGTGACATCGACGCGTACCATGGTGGTCAACATGGTAGGTCAATTTGCGGGAGGCATAACTTTTTCATATGAGCTCTCATTGATGCACTTTTTGCACTATTGGAAAGGTATTGATGTGTAGAATAACATCAATGGTTCTCAACCAATGCTAAGAAAGTTTTTACCCCCCAAAAAAACCATTGGATTCCTAAAAATGGATTCAGAAGGTTTCAAACCCCAATTTTCCAAAATGGGACCTGCCATTAAAATGACCTTGCAAGATGATTCCTCCATTTTTTTCCACTCTGAGAGCTTTGAGATAGATGAAAAATAATGATAATCCAATATCGATCATATAGGGTCTGCTGGAACACAATCAAATATAATTTAATTGGAATGATATACTATGTTCATAAATATTTCAAAATGGGAGGAGCCACAAATTCGAATGAGAGGAGATAAGATCCTATGAATATTGGTTACTGGGAAATACAAATGGTCAAAAAAGGTATTAGTCAAGAAATATATTGTCAGATGAAAAAAAATATGTTTGGATGTGCTTCCTATAGACAAGAATCAATCCCCAATATAGAAATTGGTTTATGCTACAATTCCCATATAGTTAAATGAAATCTCATGTGGGTTCCAGGAAATGGAAGTTCAATAGATATTTGGAATGACAATATAATGGGGAATAATCCTTTGGTCCATATATATGATCTCGATCATTGAAGTGTTAGCTGGATTCTCTCGGACTCAAAAATATTGTTGATATATTTACTTGGAACACAAATGGCTAGTGGAATGGATGGAACTTTAGAGAAATTCCTCCAAGGTTGACACATTTACTTCAGAAAATGGAAGTCCTTTTGAGTGGGTGCACACCAAAAAGTCGATCAGCTTGTGATCAAAGAGGTTGGGGATTATCCATATATACTATAAAAAATGGATATGAGTTTCACTTGGGCAAGGAAATTCTCCCCCCTAAATTCTCAATATGGAAAAACATTTGGCAATTTGATGGGATCCCTAAAATAAAAACATTATGTTGGGGTTTATCTCATGGGAGAAGTTTAACAATAGAAAACTTGGCCAAAAGAGGGATATTGGGACCTTCAAGATGTGCGCTATGCTTAGAAAATGCAAAACTAAACCTCACTTATTTTGGGAGTGTAGCTATACTGCAATAGTTTGACAAAAGGATTTGACAAGAGTTTAGAAAAACTTTTGCAAGCCAACATCATGGAAATATTTTTTTTGGAAGTGGGGTTTCACATAGAAGGGGTTCTTCAGGAAAACAAATTCAGTTTAAAAAAATATAGACAATTCTTCCAAAGTATATGTGTTAGAAGATATGGCTAGCTGGAAATAAAGCAATCTTTAGGAAGGTAAGGGTTTCTTTGGAATTTGTAGTCGATAGAGCAATAACCCTCCTTGATGAGAAATTTAATGTAAGAGAATCTATAACACCACCTAGACAACAATCGGAAAGAGAAGAAGAGGCGTGGTTGCCCAGTTTAAAATTCAATGAAGAATTTCCCAAAATGAAGTAAAAGTCATCCCTATGTAGATGAGATGGAAATTACATATGATGAAAGGGGAATTACTACGCCAAAGAATAAAAAAAATCGTCTCTATTATCTTTTTTGATGGAGACTCAAAGTGGAATCCATGGGTGGTAGGCATTGGGTTCAGGGTCTCTTGTCTAATAACTTGGTAAATACTTATGGTTTATATCAAGGACTCAAAATTTCCCAGGAAAATAAAGTGTAGAAGGTAATTATTTGTGGAGATTCCCTTTTCCTCATTCGCCACATGATTAAAGACATAGTTTCTACTAATACAAGGTTGGCCTTAGTATTATCTGAATCCATCAATTAGCCTCTAAATTATTTCATATCATTTATTATCTTAACTTAAGAGAGAATAATGAGGAAGAAGATCGATTAGTGAATAAAACGACAAAAAAAGAATTGGGAACTTTGGATATTAAAAAAAAGGTCATATGGGAGCCTTTTCCATAATATTTGAAATGATCCTTGAATATCTCAAAGGCATACTCACTTTTATATAGGTTTTGAGAAACACAATCAAGAAGGAGGCGAGCATCATGTGACCTCCCAAATAAATGAGTCCCATCTGTCTTAAATTATGTCCAGTATAGGAATTTCTGTAGAAGGAGGGTAGTTGTGTGAGAGGTCTTTTATCCCCATATCAAACAGAAATCAACAACAAAATATCATTTTGTGCATAGCCTCAATGACAAGGAAGATAAAAAAAAACCAAAACTGCAAAAATTAAAATTGGGAATTCTCATAGTTGTGAAGGGAAATGAATTTAGAAAATATATTTTAGAATTGTAAAACTTTTAAGAGTATTCTCTAAATATTATACTAATATTTATACTTATTAACATAAGTTTTTTGTAATCCATGCAGAGAACCCAATGTCTTAGAAAAATAATTAATAGCATGGTATTTAATATTGTACTGCAGTGTACTTTTGTTGTTTTTGTATTCTCCATTGCCAAATTTTTTGCAGCCTTTTAATATAAAATATCCTGAAGAGTTTAATCTTAAAGTATTTACATGATCATACTCCATCCCATTGCTCAATCACACCATAACATATAAAAAACTTAAAAAAAAAAAAACATAAAGACATCATTGAAATTTCACCAATCATAAAAGAGGACCAATGGAAATGTAAGAAAATAATGTTAAATATTAAAATATCGTGGGTGGAAAAACCATTTTGGACATATCAATGGAAAGTCCAAGAGGATAAAATGATGTCTTAATTTTTCTTGGAGGGAGAGAAATGTTGAATTTCATAACGACTAGTCTTAGAGTAAAAAACATTACACACTTTCATAAGTCACGTTAGAGTTATTGTTTATTTATAATAACTATGGAATGTTTTATTATCTTCCTGCTATAGCAAGGATATTATGTTTTGGGATATTTTCATTAGTTAGAGGTATGGTTTCTAAAATGTTAGTACCTTGATTATATCGTTCAGAATTGTTGATTGATTGATGTTTTACTTTTATGGAGAAGATTCAATAATTTTTTAGCCTTTCGTGATGAAAAATGAATATTGATTTTATAAATAGAATGGTTAACGTATATAAATTCTATTCGTATTTCTATTTTTAAAAGAGAAAACAACTCTGTATCTCATATCATGACAGTCAATATCTAAAACAAAAAATGCAAACGATGGGAAGGACCCTTTTCTCCTTTCTAGATTACGATTATGGTACTCATGATGAGCGATATCCAGAGAGTGGTGCTCATAGAGAAGAATATCCTCGTGATAGGTATTCTGTCATTGATCCAACAACAGACGTTGAGTCGGTTGATCCATGCTTTGTGAACACTCTAAAACACTTTGCTAGGAGGGCATCGAGTTAGTGTGAATGTGCACTAGGGCAACACGACTGGAAGTGTTGTTATCCTTAAGGAAATCCTAGAATTGCTGAACATTTTGAGGAAGGAAGGCTTTGTAGGAGCACATCGACAAAGGAAAGGAGATGCCTTAAGATGCTCAGATAGGTTGAGGGAGAAGCCATCGAAAATATTAGTCAAGCGCAAGGAGTGCGTCCAAGAGACTGTAAGTCCAGCTTACAAGCTCAAGAGGAAGAGCGATAAACTGTTAGGAAGGAAAGAGAAAGTTCGCAGAGGAACGAGGAAACCTTGAAGGTTTTCAAGCCGAGAAACTTCGCAGTAGAGTCTACGTAGAACTCTGGAAGGAGTATAGAAGGAGCTCAAGAATAGCCTAAGTCTCAAAAGAGAAATTTGTGCTAAGTGTGCAAAGAGGTCGAGGAATTGTTGAAGTCCTGAAGGCCGTGAAATCGTCCATCATCGGAGGAGACAAGTAGTAGAAGATCAAGAGGTTCGGGAGAAAGAACTTTGGGAGGTTTTCTGAGAGCAAACAGGGATCTTCATGAAGTCATGAAGAGTGAG
>JASDQU010218499.1:0-17898 GCA_032191745.1 Picea mariana | reverse complement strand
TTTTCGAATTAGCTCAAGAAGCAGATGGAATTGGTTTCCCAAGACATACATAAGAAGGTTGGCAGCACTGTTAGAGGTCACCAACCTTCTTCAAATTTGTAACTCTCTGATTCGGGCATTCCAGAATGCCGTCTAATGCAACATAACCGTCTCCGTTAAAAAAAAACTATTGTAGGGAGATCCTTATGCTTTCTAATCCATGTTATGAATCTTCTTTGCATCATGACGATCATGTTTCTAAGAGAAATGTCCCTAGAGGTGACATTAATTTGTTTGATGAATTTATGAATCATCCCTTTGAGGTACAAACCCTAAACCCTAAATCTAATTCAATCAATACCTTCATCATTACTAGTAAAGCATCTGTTGGTTGGCATGTCTTGGAGGTTGGTGGTCGTTTCTTTTGGATTTTGATTAATCATATATGCGCACCGTATACATCTGTTGGTTGGCATCTTGGCTTTTCTTCCACACATAAATTTATTAAACCCATAAAACTCGCATGCAAAGCAGGTGACACATTCCTTTACACTAAGTTTCATCCGACTTGAGTCCAAGCTAGTGGTTTCTTTCCTCTATAAATAAATAAATAAAATATTAATAATAAGAAAAAAAGATATAATAATAATAATAATAATAATAATAAAAGTTTTCTCGAAGGGCTAGATTAGTTTTTGGTTGATTTCGCTTTTACTGAGTTTATTTTCTCGCTTTTATTTCTTTTTGCTTCCTTTTCGTTTTTTCCCTTCTGATGACCAGAGGTAATGGATAAATGATTGGTGATATCTGAAGGTAGGATATTTGTATATTTTTAACTAAGTGACCAAATGTGTTTTGGTGGACAACAGACTTGCAGGTAAACTAAGTTGCCTTCTACTATTCGTTTTCTACGCAGGATATTTGCGCTTGTCGCGTTTGTTAGTCCTATCCCCTTCTCTTTCTTTCCCTTTCTCCGCCCCCTTCATTTTGATATGCCTCTAGCATACACATTGTGTGTGCTCAGTGTTAACCTTAGGTTTTCCCTCAACACACATCCATGACATTTTTCTAGCCTCGAATCATTTTTTCAATATCTAAAGAGTCCTTATTTCGGGTTATACAACATGACCAAACCCCCTTATACTTACCACTTTCCATGATTTATTCCTCAAAGTCACGATCCATGAATCCCTTGACCTCCATCATGTCTCCCCCTGTTGTATAACCTGGTCCACCTAACCCTATTAACCTTTTCTAGTCCCACATCGAGTCATCCTTGCCACTTCCCTTCCATTTTCTTTCCTTCATGGAATCAAGGATAGTAAGTTTATTGTTTCAAGTTTCACGCCATTGTAAGCAACATGCATCTATTGGTTGGCAATTGCTGACGATGATTTTTGTCAACAATACTTAGCCGGAAAAGCATTGCGAAGCTGTCCCTCTCATTTCACAATTGCTTGCACAAAGTCTTGTGTGCTCCACTAAGTTGTTGCTACACATTCAACAAAAATATCATTAAATAATATTTTAATGTATGATGAAGATGGTCGGTGATCAATTTTAAAGTTGCGCAATTTACAGACTCCAAGATAGGATATTTGCTTATAATTCTCTGCACTTTTTCATGAAATACCAAAAGTTAAATACATCATTATATGGGCCATATTGCTTCACTTGATTAAAACCTGTGTAGACCTTGATTTTATTAATTCACTCCATCTCATACCACTTCTTTCATGAATCACCTTTTTAATAAATATAAATACAATTGGCCTTACAAGATCTATACAATTGAAGGCATGGATGAATGGATACGTTATACTTATTTACCACCAAATAAATAATGCAATGCCACGAGTTCATTATTATATGCCACCTACAGAGCAGTTGCAAGTTTATGAAGAGATATCTCTTCAAGTCACGACTGTGAGGATTAGATGGACTCAAAGGTTATGCAAAAGAGTGAAATGGTTCGTTCCAGCTCCGAACCAAAATACTACTCTATCGATTCCATTCATAAAGTTTCAGAATTGGATTTATTTCCTCTTATGGGAAAAGGTCATTCGTTCAAGAAAGGTTTTACAAGTCGCCCAGAAGTGCAAGGACTGCATTTGTATTTAATGGAGGAGTCAAATATAAATGCATTGTTTGCAGTTTTTAAAGTTTCAAAAGTGTGCTGGCGATGGGATGAAGAGTCTGAGTAATTCAATATGTTTGAAAAGGAGGTCGATGGCAAATCTAAATATACCGAAAATCTCTTAAAAATATATATATATAACTTACGTTACTCTTTCCCAAGGGCAGGAAAGAACATAGAAGCATCATTGATCACACAGCTATCAGTTAGTTGTCTATTCATGTCATTATTAAAGGAGAAGATGTCAGGAATGAAAAAGGGGAAAGGCCGTAGTTGTTCTTTTGGGAATGCTTTATATTTTTGGGCTGGATTAATAGATGCACCCAGACCACATATTTTGACATGATGAGATGTGCTCAGGCTTAATGGAAATTGAATATGAGGAACCTAGAAAGGAACACAGGGATCGAGTGCCTCGTGGTGTTTATTCCGGTTAAAAAACATCAGTCGTACATAAAAAATCAAAAGCAATGGAGAATTTAGAAGAATTCAAAGTTCAATTAGACATTTCTATTCTATGAGGACGAGCGATCATTAAGACAAAACAAAGTGGATGCACACGAGGTTGATCACATTGCAGAAAATTTATGGAATCTTCTCCTTCGGTTGCTTATAAGAGGGAAATTCCTGCATCACCCAGCCATCCATTCAATTATTCAGGTATAGGATGGATGTGAACGTATTCACAGCGATCGTCTCAGTCTCGGCTTTAGCATGTTCTATGTGGATAATTGGTTATTGAGAAGCTAGAGAAGGAAGGATGTATGTGCACCAGTGGTTGATACAATGATGAATCATGGCATCAAAATTTGAACTCCTGCATGACTACCATATTGATCAAGCTCAACGTTATAAGACTTTCAGAGTTGCATACCTGGCTTGCAGTTATTGCTTCACCACATGTCCGGTCAATGTTGGGCACATTCTGAAGACCAACTTTGTGAATTATGTCAAGGGAACCTTCAAATATGAAATCATGAAAGATCTTCTCGGTAATGGTATCTTCAGTGTTGATGAAGATAAATGGAGACACTCGAAGCAGATTCTGATTATACAGAAACTGGTGCAAAATAATTGTTATTGTTATTTAATAATGTTGGAAATAAATTATGGACATGACACATGGATAATTAAAATAAATCATTAAGATAATCTTTTTTATTCATAAACAAGATGAAAGGTTACAACCTTTTGACGCAGCGCGCGCTTGCAAGCAAGCCCGCTCATAGGATCTTTCTTCCTTCACGGCCCGAAGAACTCCAATGTTCTTTTATTTTCCTATCGGGAAATCTGCACCCACAGAACTCTCACGCGATCCCCTTATTACAATCGGGAGATCGGACTTCGCGGTATCGCGAGGTCAATGGTCGAGCGCTGGTGTTTTGAATCCCCGAATCCTGATGCAAGTCAACGCTGACCCTTCCTTTACCTGTCGGGACTTCTCCTATCAGGATTTCGCCACTCGCGATATCAAGCAATTCACTTTACCGACTCCCGACTCATGATATGCCAAAACTCCGATGAGCTCGCTGCTTTGACTTTTCAACAATCCCTTATCTCATCAGGACTTCAGACTTCGCGGGATCGCGAATCCTAATGTCAATAATTCAGGACTTCTCGTTGCGAGACCCCGATAAGGCATGCCACCTGTCCATGTCACCAACTCCTGTGGCCCCACACTGTTTACATACCCATCGGGATATCGCGTATCGCAATATCACGATTCTCATTGCCAAACCTTCGGCTCTTCCCTCATGAAATCCCGATAGGCGATTCCGCGAGAGATCCAACGGCCGTGGCTGGCTTGGATCAACGGCTCTATCCCTCCTGAGCTTTGAACCTCTTGAGAATACCTACAGTATCTCCCCTGCGCCTTTGTGAGATCTGACGATCCATGGGATGTTGCGAATTCCCCTCGGAGAATATTGAGCATCCGTTTCTCCTGATGAATTCTACAAAATGAACAAAGTACTCCTCCTCGAAGACTTGTCCACCTGCACACTACTTGTGACGCTTGTTTAACACTTCACGCACAAACTCTGTGTGCTTCTCTTGGTGATTACTTGAAGGTTCTATACCTCCTGAGCTTTTCTCACGACTTCAAGTTCTCAGGAAGAAGCCTCTTGCTCGCACTCCTTGCGGCAACCTTCAACCTCTTTCAAGTGCTTGAATACTTCGACTCTGCGCACACCTGCAGTAGAATGTCTTCCGACACTTCACTCTGGTTCGCAACCCTGGGACTTTGCTTAGCTTGCGCACTCCTTGCACGGCTCTTGTGCCCAACTGCACTGTTGCGGAAGTGAGAACAAAAGTTATCTCTATCTGAACCCTCTGTCAATGCACTCCTTGCGGACACTTCAACTGCACTCCTTGCAGGAATTCTCTGGCTCAAATAGAGAAACAATTGAAACTCATTCCTTCACCCTCTCAGACTTCATTCAAACATGAAATCATATACACAGCATATAAAGACAAATGTATAGCTAGAAGGAAACGTTCATGAGCACATAATTAAGCATCAATACATAGAGAACAAACACAAAACTATGAATTTGAATCAGATCTTCTATTAATTCAAATATCTATACATGGGTGTTCTTACACAACTCTCTGCATGCTCTTTCTCTTCTCCTGCTTCAATTCTCAATAATACAAATGCACAATGAGGGTTTCTATATCCCTTTTCCCTCTTGCGCTCTACAACTTTCTAATCTAGAATTAACTTCTATCTACTTTACATTAACTACTTTAAATGCCGTCTACCTACTAAGGACGAGAGCTAAAGGCTCAAGGTCCGATTACAATATACAAGTGCACTTCATCTTAATGGCTCATTTAAGATCACGCAACAACTTCAAGGCGTTTTCAAAATTTGTGTTGGCACTTGTCCAGCTATTCGATTGTCTCCGCTCTGGCTCGCTTGATGTAAAGGCGATGCTCCTGCATCATACTCCTCGGCTTGAAATCTTTCATGGGCTCCTGTCCATGAGCTCATGCATGCTCTGTCCATGCTTTTGTATCTCTACCTCGCTCTCCCAGCTGGCATCTTCAACTGGATGGTTTTTCCATTTGGCCAGATACTCAAAATATTGCTTTCACCTGGTCCTTTTACTCACTCTTCTATCCAGTATGCACTCCATCTGCTGCTTCTCTGCAACTGGCATCTGGTTTGTCCACTGGATCACTGGCTGCTCATCTCCAGTCTCTGCTTCTCCAGCTTTATATGGGTACAAATCTAAGATATTGAATATCAGATAAATTCTGATCCCATTGGGTAATTCAATTTCATAAGCGTTTGTCCCAAACTTCTTCAAGACCCTACATGGCCTGATTTTCTTCATCTTCAACTTATTGTATGTTCCTCTCGGGAACCTTTCCTTCCTCAAATGTGCCAGAACCAGATCACCAACCTCAAACTGAAGTTGTCTCCGATGCTGGTCTGCTCTGCGTTTATACTCCTGACTTGAATTCAACAATCACTCCTTCACCTGGCTGTGAAGTTCTTTCATCGCTTCTGCAAACTCTTCTGCACTAGCACTCCTAGTCACAGTCTGTTTTGTATCCCTCAACTCAGAAATTCCTCTCGGCTACACGCCATAAACAACCTGAAATGGACTTTTCCCTGTGCTCCAATTCATTGAGTCGTTATACGCGAATTTCGCATGTGGTAATATGTTGTCCCACTGGCTGTGGTGTTCTATCACCAAGCTCCTAGTAAGCTCCCATAATTCTATTGACCACCTCTGTCTGTCCATCCGTCTGAGGATGATAAGCCGAACTAAATGCCAAGTTAGTTCCCAGCTTCTTCCATAAGGTCCTCCAAAAATTCCCTATGAACTTAGTATCTCGATCCGAGACTATACTCTTTGGCAACCCATGAAGTCGAATGACCTCCTTGAAAAACAGATTAGCAATGTAAGTTGTGTCACTGGTCTTTTGACATCGAATGAAGTGTGGCATTTTGGAAAATCTATCCACTACCACAAAGATTGAATCAACACCTCTTTATGTTCTTGGCAACCCCAATCCAAAATCCATGCTAATCGCATCCCACGGCCTCTCTGGTATGGGCAATGGTTGATAGAATCCCACATTCTGCTTTCTTCCCTTCGAATGATGGCAAATTTTGCATCTGTCTACAAATCTCTTGACATCTGCTCGTATTCCCAGCCAAAAATATGACTCGTTCAACTTTGCGAACGTCTTGTCATGACCAAAGTGCCCTGTCAATCCTCCACTGTGTTTCTCCTTTAGCATATTCTCCCTCATGGAGCATTTCAGAATACACAGTTGATTGCCTTTGAACAACAATCCTTCCTGGATCATGTACTCCATCTAAGAACTTCTATCTCCGAGAACTGGATTCTTAGCTGCTTCATACGCTTCCTTAACATCTTGATCATCAACGTACATGTTCCTGAGATCATCAAAACCCCGCGTTTTGACTCTGAACTCTTGCAACAACAAACACTTCCTGCTCAAAGCATCACCAACTTTGTTAGCAGTAACAGAAATATGTTTAATCACAAAAGTGAAATTTTCCATATACTCTACCCATTTCGCATGTTTTCTATTCAACTTTTCCTGTTGAGTCACAAACTGCAGTGCATGATTGTCACTGTACAATACAAACTCCTTCAGGATCAAGTAATGCCTCCATTTCTTCAATGCCTTTATGATAGCATAAAACTCCTTGTCATAAGTGGAGTATTTCAATTTCGCTTCATTCAGCTTCTTGCTGAAATATGTGATCGACCTGTCTTCTTCACTTAAGACTGCCCCGATTGCAAACCCACTTGCATCGCATTTCACCTGAAATGTTTTCTGGAAATCTGGTAACACCAACACTGGTCGTTCCGTAATCTTCCTCTTCAGTAGATTGAAACTCTTCTCAGCCTCTACTGTCCAGTGAAAAGATTTGTTCCTTTTCTTCACTGTATCCATCATCGCTGCGCTAATTCCATTGAAATTCCTAATGAACTTTCGGTAGAAACTAGCCAATCCATGAAAACTTCTCACCTCGAATACATTCTTCGGTGATGGCCAATTTTTTATTACCTCCACCTTATCTGGATCCATCCTCAACTCATTTTCTGAAATAACAAACCCCAAGTAAATGAGTTATGTCTTCATGAATGAGGACTTCTTCATGTTTATCAACAACTTCTCCTGCTGCAGTTTCTGCATCACTATAACCAAATGCTTCAGATGCTCTGCCGCTGATTTACTGTAAACCAATATGTCATCCAGATACACAATGAAAAATTTCCTGATGAACTCCCTCAAGACTTCATTCATCAACCTCATGAAGGTACTCGGTGCATTTGTTAATCCAAACGGCATAACAAGCCATTCATACAACCCTTCGTTGGTTTTGAATGTTGTCTTCCATTCATCACCTTCTCTCATGCGAATCTGGTGATATCTTCTTTTCAAATCAATTTTTAAAAATTACTTTTCTCCACTCAAGCAATCCATCAGATCATCCATCCTTGGCAATGGAAATTTGTACCTGATGGTTATCTTATTAATTGCCCCTGAATCAATACACATCCTCCAGATTCTGTCTTTCTTCGAACTGAGTACCGTTGGAACAACACACAGACTCAATCTTTCTCTAACCAAACCTTTGTCCAACAACTCCTGGACTTGCCTTTTAAATTCCTCATTCTCTTGTGGCGTAAATCTATATGCGACTTTGTTCAGAAAACTGGCTCCTGGTATGAGATCAATATGATGACTCACACTTTTGATCGGTGGCAACGAACGAGGTAGTTCGTCCACTATTATGTCAGCGAACTCTTCCAGTAGTTCCTGAATCTCCTCCAATAAATCATCCACTCTCATTCTAGTCAGAACAATCCTCGGTTTCTTGACCGCAATGAACTTTGGATCCTCCTTCTTCTTAACCTCATTAAGAAGTTCCTTCCCACTCATGAGAAGTATTGTGCTGCTTACTCCCAGTTTCACCTCCTTATCCTTAATCGGAAGCAACATGTGTGTCCTCCCATTCTTCTCTAGGGTGTATGTGTTCATTCTTCCATCATGAATCACATTTCTATCATATTGCCATGGTCTACCCAGCAATATATGACAAACATCCATAGGAATGACATCCCATAATATCTTATCATTATATCCTCCTATCTTGAATTCAACCAAGCATTGTTTAGTGAAAGTTACCTAGTGTCCTTTCTGTAGCCACGAAACTCTGTATGGGCTTGGATGATCAGTCGTCTCCAGCTCTAGCTTCTCTACCATCTCTGTAGATACGAGATTATTCATGCTACCACTGTCTACAATGAACTTGCATACCATGTCCTTGGTCTTGCAAGCAGTCCTGAAAAGTCTGTTCCTTTGGACTGAACTTTCCACCTCCTTCTCAGGTGTCAAAAGGACTTTTTGCATCATTAGCAATCTTTTGCCTTCAGCGTCTTCAGCTTCAACATCGTGCCTCTGTGCCTCAGCGATGTGAGCTTCTTCAATGTCCTTCTTTTTCTATGGACACTCATAAGACTTGTGCCCATTCTTTCCACATGTGAAGCATGTGATTACTCCTCCTCTTCCTCTTCCTCTACCTCTAGTACGAGGAAAAGTGTTGTTGTCGGCATAATCTCCTCTCTACTCATTATGCTACCCTCTCCGTTCAACATATGGCCCTCTCTGTGAGGTTCCACCTCTCCCTATATGAGTCTGAGGTTTCTTCCATTCCTCCTTGGGCTTCTGATATTTGTCTTGGGCAACTGATTTGCCTCTGGGATGACTTCTGCCTCGGCCCCTCTGACTCTGCTTTCGGCTCAGCTTCTCCTCAGCTTCCAAAGCCATCTGGTAAGCATCTTCCACCATTTGGATGGTTACCATGCTCATCTCATCTTGGATATCATATCTCAGGCCATTCATATATCTGGCAACTTTCTCATCATCGCTCTCCCAATGACCTACCCTAATGTTCAGTTTGTATAATTCCTCAGTGTATTCGTTCACTGTCATCAACTTCTGTCTCAGGTTCTACATTCTCCTGAACAAAGTAATTTGATAATCCCTAGGGATGAATTTCACCTTCATCTTCGCAATCATTCTATCCCAGCTCTTTTTCTTCTGCTTTCCCTTGCAGCGTCTGTCAGCTTGTAGTTCATCTCACCACAATTTTGCATGTCCTTTCAAGCATGTGACAACATGCTTGACTTTCTTGTCCTCTTCAACATCTTCATAGTTGAAGTATGTGTCGAGAGCTCTAATCTAGTCTAGAAGCTCTTTTTCATCCAAGTTTCCCTCTTAAACTAGAATGTCCATCTTTGCTCTTGCACCCATCCTAGCAATAGCTCTGATCAAACGCTCATTTGATGCATCTTCAGCTGCAACTTCTTCTTCACGTTCAAACTCAATCTCGCTTTCGGAATCACTTAGATCCCCTGCACTAGCTGTGCGTCTTTGCATTGTCTCCATGTCTTCGAGTCTTTCTCAGAGATCACGCATCTGTCTCTCCATAGCTAGATTTGTTACCTGCCTGCCTCTTCTTCGCTGCACTTCCCTATCCTCTGGATTGGATGATTGTCTATCTCTCCTTGGCGGCATGGTGAAATCTCTTTATCTGCTACAGGAAGCAAAGAATCTTTCTATGCTCTGATACCAAACTGACATTGTGTATTAGAGTACTCATTACCTCTTATGCCTCCCTCGCCTAAAATGTACAGACAAGAATCAGACTCTGATACCAAACTGATGCAGCACGCGCTCGCAAGCACGCCCACTCATAGGATCTTCCTTCCTTCTCGGCCCAAAGAACTCCAATGTTCTTCTATTTCCTTATCGGGAAATCTACACCCACAGAACTCTCACGCGATCCCCTTATTACAATTGGGAGATCGGACTTCGCAGTATCGTGAGGTCAATGGTCGAGCGCTGGTGTTTCGAATCCCTGAACCCCGATGCAAGTCAACGTTGACCCTTCCTTTACCTGTCGGGACTTCGCCTATCATTATTTCTCCACTCGTGATATCAAGCAATTCACTTTACCGACTCCCAACTCACGATATGTCGAAACTCCGATGAGCTCACTGCTTTGACTTTTCAATGATCCCTTATCTCATCGGGACTTCGAACTTTGCGGGATCACAAATCCTAATGTCAATAATTCGGGACTTCTCAATGCGAGACCTCGATAATGCGTGCGACCTATCCACGTCACCAACTCCTGTGGCCCCACACTATTTACGTACCCGTCAGGATATCGCGTATCGCAATATCACGATTCTCGTTGCCAAACCTTCGACTCTTCCTTCATGAAATCTCGATAGGCGATTCCGCGAGTGATCCAACGGCCCTAGCTCACTTGGATCAACGGCTCTATCCCTCCTGAGCTTTGAACCTCTTGAGAATACCTACAGTATCTCCCCTGCGCCTTTGTGAGATCTGACGATCCACGGGATGTTGCAAATTCCCCTCAGAGAACACTGACCGTCCGTTTCTCCTGATGAATTCTGCGAAATGAACCAAGTACTCCTCCTTGAAGACTTGTCCACCTGCACACTACTTGCGATGCTTTTTTAACACTTCATGCACAAACTCTCTGTGCTTCTCTTGGTGATTACTCGAAGGTTCTATACCTCATGAGCTTTTCTCACAGCTTCAAGTTTTCAGGAAGAAGCCTCTTGCTCGCACTTGTTGCGGCAACCTTCAACCTCTTTTAAGTGCTTGAATACTTGGACTCTGCGCACACCTGTAGCAACAGTCTACCGACGCTTCACTCCGGTTCACAACCCTGATACTTTGCTTGGCCTGCGCACTCCTTGCACGGCTCTTGTGCCCAACTGCACTGTTGCGGAAGAGAGAACAAAATTTATCTCTATATGAACCCTCTGTCAACGCACTCCTTGCGGACACTTCAACTACACTCCTTGCAGGAATTCTCTAGCTCAAATAGAGAAACAATTGAAACTCATTCCTTCACCCTCTCAGACTTCATTCAAACATGAAATCATATACACAGCATATAAAGACAAATGTATAAATGGAAGCAAACATT
This sequence comes from Picea mariana, assembly GCA_032191745.1. Classification (NCBI taxonomy): domain Eukaryota; kingdom Viridiplantae; phylum Streptophyta; class Pinopsida; order Pinales; family Pinaceae; genus Picea; species Picea mariana. The sequence goes on along the minus strand of JASDQU010218499.1, from coordinate 6,757 downwards.
CATGAGCACATCATTAAGCATCAATACATAGAGAACAAACACAAAACCATGAATTGGAATCAACTCTTCTATTAATTCAAATATATGTACATGGGTGTTCTTACACAACTTTCTCCATGCTCTTGCTCTTCTCCTGCTTCAATTCTCAATAATACAAATGCACAATGAGGGCGTCTATATCCCGTTTCCCTCTTGCACTCTACAATTGTCTAATCTAGAATTAACTTCAATTTACTTTACATTAACTACTTTAAATGTCGTCTACCTACTAAGGACGAGAGCTAAAGGCTCAAGTTACGATTACAATATACAAGTGTGCTTCATCTTAATGGTTCATTTAAGATCACGCAACAACTTCAAGGCGTTTTCAAAATTTGTGTTGGCGCTTGTCCAGCTGTCCGATTGTCTCCGCGCTGGTTCGCTTGATGTAAAGGCGATGCTCCTGCATCACCTTTGCTTGTTGACACCGCTCCACGAACCAAGTCCGGACTCCTCTATCGTGACTCTAAGTGGACCAATCCCACATAGAATTCTAACAACCAACATGCCAACATGGGAATAAGGAAGGTTTGCATAGGGAGAATGGATGGAAGGGAAAGGTGATGATAAAACTCATAGCAAGATGCAAAACTTGGGAAATGAGAGGGAAAGGATTTTGGCAGAGTTTTCTTGTCTCTTTGTTTATATGTTCATATGTTCAAATGATCCCCCTAAACCCATTTTTATATGCGAAAAAGTCGGTTATTCGGTTTGGGGAAGGGCTACAGGGGGTAAAATGGTTAGTAAACCCTTCATAGCCTGTAAACTCCTTCAACATATGCACAATTTTATTTTTTTTCCATTTTTAGAGAGAAAATGCGGGTTGACTAACATGTAGCACACGTACATGTAGCACATGTATATACGCAAGATGGTAGTACAACAGGACATGTACATTATCATGTCATCAAACTTTGAATGCCTGCATGACTACCATACTAATCAAGCTCAATGTTATAAGACTTTCAGAGTTGCGTACCCCACTTGCAACTATGTCTTCACCACAGGTCCGGTCAATGTTGGGCACATTCTGGACACCAACTTTTTGTACTATGTCAAGGGAACCTTCAAATATGACATCATGAAAGATCTTCTTGGTGATGGTATCTTTAGTGTTGATGAAGATAAATGGAGACACTGGAAGCAGATTCTCATTATACAAAAACTAGTGAAAAATAATTGTTATTGTTATTTAATAATGTTAGAAATAAATTCTAGACATGACATGGGGATAATTAAAATAAATCATTTTTGTTTTTAATATGTTAAAATGTTTCTGTGACAATTAGAGTTCAGTTTTAAAACCGCTCAACTGAAGGAACGGTCGACCAATAGGCTAAAATAAGAAGCACACAACCATTTGGAGGGAGGAATTCTTAGGCAGACAAAAAATTTCTGAAGGATATAAGATCATAGAAATAAAAATGGAGAGAGAGAACTTAGGCAGAATTTTCAGAGAGTAGTATGCTCTGAGTGTTGGGAGAGATTTTCATTTCATTCTTCCATTACATCTTCAACGGAGATTGACGAAATCGTCGACAGCAGGTGGTCTTGCAAAGCACTGGAGGGGTTAAGCGAGGATGATTTTGTTGGCCTTCATGAAGTAAAGATTTACTTGGTTAGTTTGTTGTAATAAGGCTCGATTTGATTCGGGGTTAATCAATTTTACTATACAGGTTCTCTCCTTGCGATTCGCCACCATGGCTCAATTCCTTCCTGGCTCGTCTTTCTTTTTTTTTCTTCATGCTTAGTCTTTCTATTGTAAGTTGCATTTAGAAGGAATAAATACCATATACCTCATCCTTGTCTATGAAAAGACTTGAATATTTTGATGATTTATGATGTTGTATAGGAAGTTTTTCAATGGAAATCACCTCTTTGTCACTTTGTAGATCTCTCTTTTTTTTCTTTAAATTCGTTAGTTTTCTTTATCTTTATTTTATATTTTGATTTCAAAAATAAAAAAAGAAGTTTAGATAAAATTTTAAAGAGACAAATAAAAATATTTTATTTTTAATGATTTGTATAAAGTTTTTAATTTGTTAATGTGCATAAACTTTTACTTTTTTACTTTTATTGTCTTTACATCTTAAACTTTAAAAAGAAAATGAACAAATTCATAAGTGCTATATATGTAAATATGTTTCACTCATTAGATATTTAGATATTTTAATGTATATAAGTCCTTTTGTTTTTTTACTATTTTGATTTATTATGCCTTAGTCACATCCTAAATTATAAATGAAAATCATAAATTAATAAAAAATAAATATTTCTAGTGTAGTGTTGTGTAATAAGTTTTCTTTTAATTAAATTACTTTAAGTTTAACATAGTGTTTTAACTTTTGTAGCTTTTATATTGACTTTGCTTTAAATTATTTTTGCTAAAATAAAACAAAGCCTTGCATTTTACTTTTATCATTTGTATCATTTTTTTAATTTTAATTTTATTATTCTAATTGTATAAATCCTTACATAGTAATGATTAAATTGTAAATAGCATAAAATCATAAATTAAATAAAAATTAAATATTATTAAAAGAAAATTTACAGGACAAAGGGATCTATGCATGGACTGTAGGTTAGGATAAAATTAACTTAGAGTTCAATGCAAATTCTTGTCTAGGGCTTTAAGCCTAGGGTGATATTCTTGCTTCTTCTCGCTTAGCCCCGCGGGAGGTTGAAAATGTTGACGTTGGAGATTCCTTAGTCTTTTTGAGTCAACATTTTCCTATTAGATCATAGATATCCTCGCAAAGTTGGCCTGCAACAGACCAAGAACACAACAGAACAACATATACAATCTCTAGTAATCACTTAAAATCCTGAATATAGATGTAAATGATCAAATAGATAAGAACATGTACACATACAATTTTGGGACAAAGATAATCTCTTTTATTCATAAACAAGATGAAAGGTTACAACCTTTGCTTGTTGACACCGCTCCACAAACCAAGTTCGGGCTCCTCTATCGTGACTCTAAGTGGACCAATCCCACATAGAATTCTCACAACCAACATGCCAACATGGGAATAAGGAAGGGTTTCATAGGGAGAATGGATGGAAGGGGAAGGTGAGGATAAAACTCATAGGAAGATGCAAAACATTGGAAATGCGAGGGAAAGGATTTTGGTAGAGTTTTCTTGTCTCCTTGTTCATATGTTCATATGTTCAAATGATCCCCCTAAACCCATTTTTATATTCAAAAAAGTCAGTTATTTGGTTTGCAGAAGGGCTACAAGGGGTAAAATGGTTAGGAAAACCTTCATAGCCCGTAAAATCCATCGACATACGTGCAATTTTATGTTTTTTTCATTTTTATAGATATAACATAGGGTCACTAACGTTTAGCATGAGTATGTACATGCACGAACTAGCATAGTGCAGCAAGACACGTACATTATCATGCCATCAAACTTTGAATGTCTGCATGACTACCATACTGATCAAGCTCGGCATTCTAAGACTTTTAGAGTTGCATACCCCACTTAGAGCTATGTCTTCACCATAGGTCCGATCAATGTTGGGCAAATTCTGAAGACCAACTTTGTGAATTATGTCAAGGGAACCTTCAAATATAAAATCATGAAAGATCTTCTTGGTAATGGTATCTTCAGTGTTGATGAAGTAAATGGAGACACTCGAAGCAGATTTTGATTATATAGAAACTGGTGCAAAATAATTGTTATTGTTATTTAATAATGTTGGAAATAAATTCGGGACATGACATGGGGACAATTAAAATAAGTCATTTTTGTTTGTAATATGTTAAATTTTTTATGGGACAGTTAGAGTTTAGTTTTAAAACCACTTAGCTGAAGGAACAGTTGATCAACAGGTTAAAAGAAGAAGCGCGCAGCCATTTGGAGGGAGGAATTATTAGGTAGACAAAAAATTTCTGAAGGATATAAGATCTTAGAAATAGAAATTGAGAGAGAGAACTTAGGCAGAATTTTCAGAGAGTAGTGTGTTGTGAGTGTTGGGAGAGATTTTCATTTCATTCTTCCATTACATCTTCAACAGAGATTGACAAAATCATCGGCAACATGTGGTATTGCAGAGCAATGAAGGGGATAAGTGAGGATGATTTTGTTGGCCTTCATGAGGTAAATATTTACTTGTTTAGTTTGTTGTAATAAGGCTCAATTTGATTTGGCGCTAATCATTTTTACTATAAAGGTTCTCTCCTTGCGATTCGCCACCATGGCTCCATTCCTTCTTGGCTCAGTTTTTTTTCTTCTTCTTCATGCTTAATCTTTCTATTGTACATTGCATCACGAAAGGCTAAAGACCATATACCTGGTCCTCGTCTACATAGAGACTTGAAGATTTTGATGATTTATGATGTTGTATTTGAAGTTGTTCAATGAAAATCGATTCTTTGTCACTCTGTATATCTTTCTAATTTTTCTTTAAATTCCTTAGTTTTTCTTATCTTTATTTTATATTTTGATTTCAGAGTTAAAAAAAATGAATTTAGATAAAAATTTAAAAAGAGAAATAAAAACATTTTATTTTTAATCATGTATATAAAGTTTTTAATTTTTTAATGTGCATAAAATTTTACTTTTATTTATTTTACTTTTTACTGTCTTTACATCCTAAACTTTATTTATTTTACTTTTATTGTCTTTACATCCTAAACTTTAAAAAGAAAATGAACAAATTCATAAGTGCTATATATGTAAATATGTTTCACTCATTAAATATTTTAATGTATATAAGCCCTTTTGTTTTTTTACTATTTTGATTTCTTATGCCTTAGTCACATCCTAACTTATAAATGAAAATCATAAATCAATAAAAAATAAATATAGTGTAATGTTGTGTAATAAATTTTCTTTTAATGTTTTAACTTTTATAGTTTTTATATTGATTTTTCTTTAAAATTTTTTTGTTAAAATAAAACAAAACCTTGCATTTTACTTTTATCATTTATATTTCCTTTTTAATTTTAATTTTATTATTGTAATTGTATAAACCCTTACATAGTAATGATTAAATTGTAAATAGCATAAAATGAAAAATCAAATAAAAATTAAATATTGCTAAAAGAAAAATTATAGGACAAAAGGATCTATGCGTGGACTGTAGGTTAGCATAAAATTAACTTAGAGTTCAATTCACATTCTTGTATGGTGCTTTAAGCCTAGGGTGACATTCTTGCTTCGTCTCATTTAGCCCTGCGGGAGGTTGAAAATGTTGATGTTGGAGACTCCTTAGTCTTTTGGTGTCGACAGTTGCCTCTTAGACGATAGATATCCTCCCAAAGTTGACCTGCAACAAACCAAGAACACAACACAACAACATATACAATCTCTAGTAATCACTTAAAATCCTGAATATAGATGTAAATGATCAAATAGATAAGAACATGTACACATAAAGTTTTGTGACAAAGATAATCTCTTTTATTCATAAACAAGATGAAAGGTTACAACCTTTACTTGTTGAGACCACTCCACGAACCAAGTCCAGACTCCTCTATCGTGACTCTAAGTGGAACAATCCCACATAGAATTATCACAACCAACATGCCAACATGGGAATAACGAAGGGTTGCATAGGAAGAATGTATGGAAGGGAAAGCTGAGGATAAAACTCATAGGAAGATGCAAAACTTGGGAAATGAGAGAGAAAGGATTTTGGCAGAGTTTTCTTGTGTCATTTTTCATATGTTCATATGTTCAAATGATCCTCCTAAACCCATTTTTATATGTGAAAAAGTCATTTATTCAGTTTGGGGAAGGGTTACATGAGGTAAAATGCTTAGGAAACCCTTTGTAGCCCATAAACTCCATCGACATATGCAAAATTTTACTTTTTTTGCACTTTTAGAGAGAAAACGCGAGTTGAATAACATGTATCATGCATATGTACATGGACGGACTAGCATGTAGCACACATATGTACGCATGATGATAGTGCAACAGGATGCGTACATTATCCCAAAAGTTTTTTTTTTAAGGAAACCTCATTAGTATGATTGGCAAATGATGCAAATGAATGGGCCAATGTCTTGGATGTATAGATGTGGCATTTTGGACTATAACACTCCTTTGTCATGTACATGTCCTATTCGATGCATATGTTATGTAATCATATTAAGACCTTGAATTCATATTCACTACATGCTTCTCCATTGTGTCGGAGAGTTTTTCTATGCTTGAAAACATAAGATAATATAGGGAATTCTTTCGATTTGGATTTGATTGTTCTTTCTCATATCAAAACATGATCAATGAAATATGATAATAGTATTGATTATATTGTAGTGTCTAATCACTTTAATAATATTTTATTTGATTCTCAGAGAGAAGGAAAATTACACAAGTTTAACAACATTGTCAATAAAAATGGCATAAAAGTTTAATCTTTAGTGAGTATAAGAGAGAGAATAGTTGCACTAATTTCTTAAATGTAATATTTATGTATCTAAAAGTGATGGACAAGAGAATGGATTTCAACTCTAGTAAACCTTATAGTTTTTTAAAAACATTATCAGCCAACTACATATATAGTTACAACTCGTATGCTTGAAAGAAAATATAAAGGAAAAAGAAACAAAACCCACCACTACAGTAGCATTGTTCCTTGGAAGCTTGTTTAGAGGAGTGTACAACTTGTTATCGCCCAATGTAAAATGCATATTTAGGCTAGCATTAAGAACAATACTAATTTTTTTATTTTTTAGAGTACACATGCATGAGAGAAG
>JASDQU010218498.1:0-18063 GCA_032191745.1 Picea mariana | reverse complement strand
ACTGGGGAAAGGTATCAATTTCCTACCCCATTTGGGTTTTTCTTGCTCTTCTTTTAGTTTGTTTAACTTGCAGGTGCACTAACCGGCCTAGGCCGACCTGCCAATCAGCCAATTCCAAGTTGAATTGAGAGAAATCCATCCGGATTTTTCATTCTCGGCCGTGTGTCACATATGCGCGGGTTTTTAGGCTCAAAGACGTGCATCGTGTGCACATGTGCTTAAGTCACAACTCTCGTCTGCGCACGTGCGCTTATTGACTTTTCTCTATTCGCGCACATGCGCTCTGTGCGCCTCTGTCTCCACTGAGACTCGTGCATCTGTGCAAAAATTCACATTGTAAAGTTGTTGAGATGTGGGGAAGGCCATTTGCCTTCTTAAAAATGATTTCAAGCATGTTTTAAAGATGCACCACACTTAGTCCCCTCATTATATAAAGGGGTTAGTCAAAAACACATAGGCACTTAGGAGGTTAAAATCAATTTCCCTTCTTTGCTTTCATTTTTCGCCACATGGATGGCTTGTTTTGACTCACAATATAAGTTGGAAATCATTTTTAATCACATTTAACTTGCATTGGGACTAGAAGTTGAATAACAATCGCTTAGTATGCTCTTCTCTCGCGCCTCCAAGCAATCTTGAGAATCAGAAAAAGATTGTGAAATGATTTCATCTCCCTTAAGAATATCAAAACCTTTAGGAGAGGACAACAACCCTTATTGGCACTCCTCTTAGTTTACTTTTTCAAACACATCTTAATATTGTAATGGGCCCGTACATGCCCACATGCTACAAAGATAGGATAGTGTTGAAATTTGCTTTCTTAGATCAAATCACTAGGGAAGTTTTAAGGTTTTGTAACGGTCCCATACATGCCCACATGATCAATCTAGGATAGTTTCAAAGCTTTTCTTAGATTACATCACAATAGGGAGTTAAAGGGATAGTAACGGACTCACATGTCCACATGCTAGCTTCCTAGGGACTTTTGAATTGCGCAAGGTTGTACCAAAGGCACTTAGTTAATTAGATAATCAAACACTTGTAAGGACCAAGCAAAGTCCACATGCAACAAGCTGACATCTAATTCACTAAAAATTGGCACACTTTCACTCACACACAAAAGTCACTTATCACTCACATAGTTTCTTCTTGAAACATGGAGGTCAAAGTAAGTTTCCTCCAAAGGGATTCCGAAAACACCCCACCCTTTTCTTGACGAAACTATCCACTCCCATTTTAAATCAACGAGGTTGGTTTGCACCCCCAACCTCCCAAAACAACTGCATCTAAAATCTTTCTAAAAAATCACCAAGTTTTCCTCCACAGGAGGTGCCAAAAGAAATTTTTTAGTCTAGGTAGGATTTCGGGGATAGGCATCCAAATAACTCCCTGTTATCTGGTTCTCACATTGTCAAAACCATAGAAGTTGTCAAATAAGGAACTAAAAATCCTCCAAGTCAAGTGTTCCTAACACCATAAGGCAGGGAGATACCCATGAAGGGTTGAAGGCCGAGGTCCGGTTGTTCTGTGCGTCCCCCTTTGAAACACCCACCTCTTGGACAGGATCCAGCCGGTGACCCATTTCTTAGGTTGAAAATCTAAATGCCGCACTTTGACCGAGGTGCCTAGTGACCAAATTTTAGGACATCTACCCAAGTGGAAATTGTGAGCTACAATTGCACCTTGATTTGATTTTGTGTGGCTATTGGGAAATATCACCGGCTCTTTCGGGATATGCCCCCTTTACTCCTCATTATAACCAATTATTTCATCCTTCACTAGTTTCTCTTCCAGTGACTTCAGACCCCATTGTTGAGTACTATTGGAAGATCCAGTGCTATTTGAGAGGAAGGACGTTACGTCTTCTAGGACACAAGCATTTGTTTTATTTTGATTCCCCACACGAACAAAACCCACTTACCCACATATATGCTTCTTTTTCAAAAACATTTTATGTATGATGCACCTCTGACTACAATTTGATTTGGATATATATTGTGTAAAATTCAACGCAAAGGCTCTTGTTTCTATATTACTCTCACCACTATTTGAACACGTTCACATGGCTAGTCAGACATCATAGGGGACCCACAGAACCCCCGTCATTCACGACGCTTGCTAAACCTCCCTCCTATCTTAGGGGGAGTTTCTGGTCTTGCCCACTCAACGACACCACCTTCACACACTCCTGTGAGTGCTACTGCTTTAGGATCAACTTTGCTTGGTTCTACATCACTTGGGTCCACTTCCTAAGGTCATCCATTCACTCGTTCTCCTTTACATGGAAGCGGGGGACCAACTTCCTCTCAAGGGGGAAGCACCAACCCACCTAGCCCCCCTCAAGGGTCAGGTTCACAACACACTCACACCATGGCTAGAGCTAATCCTCCCCCCCACTACATATGCCATATTTGGCCTCTCTCAACATACCAGATCTCAACAAACTCACCAATGGTCCTATATTGCATGCTCCCACATGGCCTACAATGCCCACCAAACTAGCTTTGGACATACCAAAGTTTGAAGGAAAGGCAGGTGATGACCCTGCCAACCATGTCATGACCTTTCACCTATGGTTCTCTTCCAATAGCATTATGGATGATTCCATCAGACTACGATTATTTCAATGCACACTCACTAGCCCATCGGCCAAATGGTATGTAGAAGAAAAATTAGGGTCCCACGCAACTTTTGAGTTCTTGGCCAAATCATTCTTGACCTTCTTCCAATTACCAATCCACCACGACAATGGTCTAGAACTACTTTCTAATTTCAAACAAACCTCAGCCACACATATCACTGACCACATTCACGAGTGGCGTAGGTGATGTAGTTTTTACAAAGTAGAAACCACCAAGCAACAGTGTCTTGATTGGTTTCTTAGATCACTTGTCTCTCTCCTTGGTAAGAATGTAGCTTCCACCTTCCCTCAATCTAAAGAGGAAGCCATCAGTAAGGCTCAACAGTATGACCTCATCTATGCAAAGTCAAGGTACTTATACACTGTACTTCCTGATCTTCCAAAACCTGTGCCATTTGGCCAAGACAAACCTGGGATGTCTCACTCAGCAGACGGACTGATTGGTACCACCACTCACCACGGTCCACAACCCCAACCACCACCGATGTATGGAACACCTCAATACCCACTGGCATACGGGGTCACTTCTTATTACCGCCCACCCCCTTATCAACAACCATACCCTGTTGCTATACCTCTACCCATCAGTGGACCACCGCCGGCACCCCCCATACATCCACCTATTCAAACGAACTCTGGAACCCCCTCTACCTCAGCTTACAGTACTAGCGAAAGAACTATGCCTTCCTATGTACCTTATGGATCGTTACCACCATAGAATCTGTACTTCCCATTTCCTGGTCCTCCACAACCCATGGCTCCCCCACATCCTCATGCGGGGGTGAATTTTGTTCAACCCTCTGTCGTTCAGCAATACCAAAATTTCGAACAGCAGAATAAGGCCAATCCAACCCATCCATCGAACAATGCCAAAAATAAAGGATGGAACAGGAACAACAACAACCCCGGTCAAGGCGGGAATCAACCCCAGCAGAACCAATCCACTGGGGGCAACCAGAATCAAGGGAATCAAAACCCCCAGGGGGGCAATAATAATAGGCACCAAAAGAGAAATAATAACAATGTTAAAACCAACTTCCCTTGTGAACTTTGTGGTGAGTTCGGCCATTACACCCATCATTGACCCCAAATCACTAATTTCAAACGGTTGAAAGACTCTGGTAGTCTTCCCCATCCTCCAGCATCGCCTGCCCCTCAGCAGGCACCACAACAATACATGCAACAACCCCTTCCTGCCATGCTGCAGAATCCTATTCCAAATCAAGGTGTGATAAAAACCCAACAAGACACACAACATCCTCCACCTCAGGTGGGACAATACCTCAACCCCAATAATCCAGCAGATCACACAATTCTCCTCACTAGTGAGGAAGAAATCCTTCTGCAAACACGTAATCATCAGTATCATGCACCCGTTGAGTCTCCTCCCATCCCTCCCGAGACAAACCCTACACCGAAGGGAACCCTGTTAGTGATTCCTCTCCCTACCACTGAGCCACCTCTTCACATCCCTCGCATCCCATTGCGCAGGAATGTCCACAACCCATAGGCTAGGGAAGCTCATAACTATAGTTTGGTAGACGACTTAGCACAATCCCTAGTGGCCATGTCATTTTTGGAAGTCCTCCAGACTTGTCCCACTCAGCGGAAATCATTACTTTCCGCCTTGGGGGAAGTCGACCCCGCAGATACCTGACTCATTACCTTTGATCTTGACAGCGGATAACCTCGCCTTCCCGCCTTGATCGTTTTTCAAATACCAGTAAAAATACGGAACATCACAATTCATCGGTGTATCATCGATGAAGGTGCATCTACATGCATTATGTCCAAAACTGTATGGAAGAAGCTTGGTTCCCCCAAACTCATACCCTCTGCCATCACCTTACGAGCTTATGACGGACGACCATCATCTCCTGAAGGGCTCTTCCAAAATGTCCCCATCGAACTCGGGGGAAAGACTATTCTCGTCGACATCGAAGTTATCGACGCCCCACTTGATTATAATATCCTGTTCGGTTGTAGCTACATGTACGCTATGAAGGCAGTGGCATCTTCCATCTTTCGGACAATGATGTTCCCTCACAATGGGAAGATCGTTACTATTGACCAAGTCTCACATTATGAGCCTAATCCATCTGCCAACATCAATAACATTCTTCCTCTCATCCACACGAGCCACGACGCATACCCACTCGTCGATATGGGTCCTGGAATTTTCAAAGATCCATCATTGTTAGGAACTTACCATGGAGCACCACCACTCCTTCATCCTTCCAATCAAGTATGTGTCGTATCATCTAACGGAACTCACGCAGAGGATACCCTTCCTCCTACAGAGGCTTCTATCATATCTGACGTCCCACTCATCGTATAACTCCGCCCTCAAGAACCTCCTGTACACTCGTCGACCCCACCAGTCCATGATTCCACCTCTCTCCAAGGACATATCCCAGTTTGGGAGACAGTTCCCTAAGCCATCACCCAAATTCCCTTCTTTTACCCTCCACCAGGCATGGAAGATTTCCAGGTAGACGCAACACTCACCCTACCTAATATGGTGTTAGCAATCCCAGTTTGGTATTTACACCCACCAGAGATGGTCCCTCGACCATCCCTTCCCCTTAAAAAAGAAGGAATCCCCATGACGATTCCCATACTTACTCCCACCACACCCCCACTCACTAACCCCCCTGCCACAACTGGGGGCAGGAGAAAGAAGAAGGAACCCACCGCTCCACTTCCTCCCTGCATCCAACCTCCTTGCGCACTATGTGAGAAAGAGGGACACCAAACCAACAACTGCCCATCTCTACCAGAGTTACGGAATTTGATTCCACTCAATCAAATTCCCCCAACACTCACCACTATAGCCAGTACTACCATTACCACCTCCCATTCCAATAGTAAAGGGTTGCGGACCAAATTCGCTTGCGCTATATGTTCAGAATATGGCCATTATACTCACCATTGCCCAACACTGCTACGCTTTTAGCAGACATTAGCCATCGTACACTAGAGCTTCTAGAGCAACCCTAGTCCTGCTACGTCCTCCTCAATAACTATCACTGATATCCTTTATGTCACCACTTCAGTCAACGAACGTATGAGATGCCCTTGCTCTCTATGTGACTCATTAGATCATTTTACATATCAGTGTCCTATGATCCTTGAATATAGGCAACACCAATTGACCCTGTTCCAATGACCTGCACCGTCGATAGTTGACATTACCTCGTCACTAGAGGCTCTTCATGTCATTTCTCTCGAACCCGAGGCCCTTCCAATGCCTCCATGGTTCTTAGATGACTTATCTGAGAATTCACCCCCCAATCCTCCCAACTCGCCCGCTCATTCCCCTACGGACATTTTACACCCAACTACCATGGGTACCCCTCAGTACTTCAATATCTGGTTTATGTCGAGCAAACCCTCACCATCTCCTAGCATTGTTTCCCCTGGTTCTTTCCTCACCAGGGGGCAACCACATGAAAACAATCACCGTTATCACTCCTTATGACCCCTTGTATTCTTGTCACTTCCACTGCGACGAAGAAATACTCGAAGAGTTAAACCACCTGGACTACCCCTGGGATGCGCTACACCACCGTGCACTTTTCTTTCCACAGGAAGCCTCCATGACTCCTAACCAACACCCCATCTACGCAGTCGAAACCAAGGATTTTATCCCATCAGGGCCTATCGAATGGTTCAAAAACCCCATTCCTTCCCCTGATGCTTTTGAAGAAGGCAACATGGCCAACATTTCCCCAACCATTAAAATCGACATTTCCATCAAAAATGGCATCGTCAAATAAATCACCATTAGAGTTGCTTGCACTCCTCAGGAAATCCCCGCCTATACAGCCCTCTTCCAGGAATATCGGGATAATTTTGCCTGGTCATACACAGAAATGCCTGGCCTCGATCCCTCTATCGTCGAACATCACATCGACACCTGGCCCGACATTACACTAGTTCGTCAAAAACAACGACCGCTACACCCATCCAAAGTCGTGGCCATCAAAGCCGAAATTGACAAATTACGCGCTGCCGAGTTCATTTACCCCATCGCCTATACCTCATGGGTTTCCAACCCTGTACCCGTTAACAAAAAACAGGGCACTATCCATGTTTGCACAGACTTTCGCAATCTCAATCACGCATGTCCCAAAGACAACTTTCCAACGCCTTTCATCGATCAAATTATCGACGACTACGCAGGCCACGAGGCTCTATCCTTTATGGATGGATTCTCTGGTTATAATCAAATTCAAATTCACCCCGTCGATCAGTATAAAACCGCATTCACTACCCCTTGGGGTACTTTTGCATATCGTGTCATGCCTTTTGGCTTAAAGAATGTTGGTGCAACTTTCCAACGGGATATGACATACATCTTTCACGATCTGGCTCATGTCATCCTCGCCTACTTCGACGACCTCACATCTCGATCCAAGAAATGCACCCAACATCTTGATGATTTATGAATCATCTTTCAACGGTGTTGTCCGTACAACATCCGCTTGAATCCTCTCAAGTGCATGTTCTATGTCACCGCAGGGCGCCTCCTCGGCTTTATCGTTTCCCAAAGCAGTATTACCGTGGACCCCCTCAAAGTCCAAGCTATCATCGAAATTCCACCTCCCCAAAATTTACGTCAACTTCAGAGCCTACAAGGCAAAGCTAACTTTCTACGACGGTTTGTCCTAGACTACACCATACGCGCACACGGTTTCCTTTTCTTACTACGTCACGACATCCCATTTCACTGGGACGACCATGCCCAACAGTCATTTGACAATCTTAAAACAACACTCTCCAACGCACCTTTAATTAGTGCACCTGACTACAATCGCGACTATATCCTCTACGTATCAGCATCAACTATATCAGTAGCAGGAGTTCTTGTCCAGCTAGGTGATGACGATCATGAGCATGTCATTTATTACGTTAGTAAAAACCTCTCAGGGCCACCCTTGAAGTATAAACACGAAGAGAAACTTGCTCTTGCAGTCGTCCTCGCAGTCCAGAAACTGCGCCACTACATTCTGCTTCACACAACAAAGGTCATAACAGATTCCAACCCTATGCAATACTTGCTCAGTCGTCGGCAAGTTAACGACAAATTTTCTCGATGGATCATTATCCTTCAGGAGTACGACCTCGAGTTCTCAACACCTAAGAGTAAGAATGCCCTCGTTCTCACCGAACTTGTCATGGCCCTCCCCTCTGACACCACCAGTATCCCCGTCAACACCGACTTTCCCGACGAACATCTATTTTACATCACTTCAGATGATCCTTGGTACGGTGGGCTCCTCGTCTACCTCTGAACTCAAAAGTTCGGTAACCACCTTTCACGAGATGATCGTCGTCGTATTCACCATCAGGCCACCCGCTACCTCCTCATCGGAGACATCCTATACTGGCGGGGAGTTGACACCATCCTTCGTCGATGCCTGACTATTGACGAGGTCAATAGAGTCTTAAACAACTGCCATAGCGGCGCATGTGGGGGCCATCTTTCGGGCATATCCACTGCTCAGAAGATTATCCGAGCTGGTTACTTTTGGTCTACCTTGTTTCACGATTGCATTCACGCCGTGAAACGATGTGAGCAATGTCAGCTCTATGCCAATAAAGCCCTAGCTCCCCCCGCTCTTCTTCATCCTGTCATCACTGTCGGCCCTTTTTGTAAATGGGGCATTGACTTCATGACCTGTAATCCCCCCTCCAACAATGGTCACAAATACATTGTTGTCGCCATCGATTACTTCACCAAATGGGAAGAAGCTATGCCCACCTTCAACAACACCGCTGACATTGCAGTTCATTTTTTCTTTAACCACGTCATATCCCGTTTTGGAGTACCACTCCAACTTGTTTCTGATCATGGGAAACACTTCGAGAATGAAATCTTTGTCAAACTCTCATCTCGGTTAGGATTCTCTCACGAGTTTGCCTCACCATATTACCCTCAGTCTAACAGACAGGTTGAAGCAGTTAACAAGGTCCTTAAGAACATGTTATAGCGCACGGTTAATAAACATAAAACCAATTGGCATCATACGTTATTTTCTGTGCTATGGGCTTACCGTATGGCTATGAAAACAGCTACTGGTTTCACACCATTTCATCTAGTCCATGGGGTTGTGGCCACTCTTCCCATCGAGTGCGAAATTCCCACCTTACGCACCGCAATTGAGCTATTACCCGACACTGCTCCAATGGAGCAACGCTTGCTGAACTTAGAGTCTCTGGATGAATATCGTCGATCTTCATTACAGAACAACGAGGCAGCTAAAAAATGATCCAAGGCTACCTTTGATCGACATGTCAACCTTCGCTCATTTCGCGAAGGCGACCTCGTCCTGGCTTACGATATCGCTCATGATACCTTTGGCGATGGCAAATTCGAGTCACTCTGGCATGGCCCATACATTATCCAACGTTGCCTCACCAAAGGCGCATACATCCTGGCCTCCCTCGAAGGCCTCTCTCTCAAAGAACTTGTTAACGGGCTGTATCTAAAGAAATTTTATGCTTAAACATAGTCATTCTACTTTAGGTTATTTATTTTATAGCATTTTTAATCTTTTTTCCATCCCTCATGTCTAAACTATCATTTGTGCTATTGACAGATGCTTCCTCCACCAGCCTACCACATCGGTTACGCCGACGGTGCCAGCCATTGGACACAAAATATCGCTTTAGTCGCTTGGGCTCTCTACACCCCCTCACATGAAATGCTCCATTCGAGCAACATATGTTTGGGTTCAGCGACCAACAACCAAGCCGAATACACTGCTATCATCGGCCTCCTGGCCGATGCCTAGCATCATCGTATTTTCATCTTAGCGTCTTTCTCGACTCTCAACTAGTCGTACTCCAGCTCAACAATGTGTACCGCGTCCACAATCCTTTCCTCTTTCGCAAATACCTGCAGGTTAGACTTTTGTCTCGACATTTTTTATTCCATTACATTTACACATATTCCAAGACAATTAAATCAAATTATAGATAACCTAGCTAATATTGTGTTAGACTGGCATATATCACATCAAGCTACCTCTACACATACATAAACATATCAACAACCTGTCATCACATATATAGATTAGACATCATCGATACATTCACAAAACACATGTAAACACCACATAGATCTCAAAAATGTATACTCATGTATATATCGAAAGGTCCATAGTGCCATCCAAATGTTTACATACAAAAATACAGCTATCCGCAGGCCAATGAAGCACGTCGGTACAAAATGGGCTCACGAGCCTATATACACAAAAATATATATATACATCAATACATAGAGCACCACTCATGGTGCCTCTAGAGCACCACCGCCTGCCCCTCCCTCGGGCGGTGACGGCCCACCACCACCTGCCCTTCCCTCAGGCGGTGGTGGTCCACCCCCTACCGGTCCCTTTTGCACCGGCGACAGTCGTCTGGTCATCGCAGCACCAACCACTGCTCCTCATCATACTACGGCCTGCCATGGCAGTGGAACCCCCACACACTGCTCCAGGATACCCTCATCCTAGATGCAAGACCACATGCCCTCAGGCACATCCTGTAACACCGCCTCCAGGCGACGACATATGTCCTCAAAATCCACTCCAACAGCCGCCGGAGGAGCGTGTGATGGCCCAACACCAGGGTCATCAAACTGACATCTCCTCACTGCCCTCTCCGGCTCAGTTGGTCACACCGCAACATCCTCACACCGACATCTCTCTCCCCGTGGCAGTCTCTTCGGCTTCTGACGAGCCGATGCTCTCTGCAACTCCACCTCGCGCCCGCGAGGTGCCACATCTGCACATACAAACAAACAACAGATAGTATCAACATCTATATCATATACATATGTAATGCTATCTCAAAAAAAAAAAAAAACATACATATCAACATCATCAACATACCTTGACGGTCAAACACCTCCCCTAGAGGTAGCACCATATCTGGATCCTCCCGAAAGTCAACCCCGGCATAAGGGTACTGCAATATCACCTGCGGCATCTGCCGCCATACCTGTGCTGCCTCTGCAGTAAATAAGTGGCGACCCTTGCGACCACCATGGCGAAGTAACACAATCGACCACCGCCTCAGCCGCGACTCTTGCGCCCCAGGTGCACCCAATAGAATCCTAGGGCGCAACATCGGCACCCTCTCCAGAAACCAGGCCACCAGGATGGAACTGAAGGCAAAATATCCAGTATCCATGGAACGACAGTGGTCCAGCTGCCCTACCATCCTGGCATGCAGCATAAGCCCCCAAGTGAAGTGCTCTCCGGCCAACACTTTCTCCATCACCATTAGCTGGCCACCATTGATCCACTGCATCGCCAGTGAACCATAAACTCTCACAATCATCACTGTTATACAGCAATGCGCTAGGGCATCCATAGCCCCAATGCTCACAACTGTGCCAGACATATAGTTCGGCGCCGAACAATATCTCTGGCCCACCGTCGCTAGTGGCGTATCCCTCGGTAGAACTAGCTCCGCCGGTAGGGGCGTTCCCTGAAATGGGAGCCCAGTCAAAAAATACACATCCTCCATCGCAGTGAAGGGAATCTGCTCTCCCCGCACTATGAAGCAGTGCAGGTCTAGACTCCACATCCGGATAAGAAACTGCAGGAGATACTCCTGCGCCCGTATCAAGGGGCACTCAAAGAACTTAAGCAGCCCACAGGCTGCCAAAGTCGCACGTACACCTGGCTCCTCAATAGCCATGGTGTCTTGCAGTTGGGACCAATCCTGCTCTCGCCAACCAATAGGCATCATGCACAAAGCTCACCTGCACAACATCAAACCATCCTAAGTCAGCCACATGGACAATCAACAACATCAAAAAGACATGTTTTACACCCGTCAACCTTGCCTCCACGACGCGGTTGTTTAACCCACAAGCGCGCACACATGCACACCTGTACACCCCACAGGTGCACATGTGTGCATGCCTGTTCACTACATAGGTGTGTACATATGCACACCTATTAACTACACAGGCGCACTCTCAGGCGCGCCTGGTCACTCTACAAGCGTGCACATGTGCGCACCTGTTCAACCAACAGGCGCGCCCACCATGCACGCCCTCTACTACCTTACCAACACTCCCATGCACACATATCCGGTGGGCAGGCAAGCACGTGTGCGCGTCCACTTCCGGATCACCCATGCATGTGGGGCCCACACCCATAAACACCCCTTGTACGGCCCTCTGTATAGCCCTTGCCCAAAAAATGAAACCCTAATTCTATGCAGGATGATCAGACCACTAACCTGAAGCTCGCGGGTCCTCAATCGAATGCCTCATCCTCCCAAAATCTCACAATCTCCTCTGAATGCTTCTCATCCAATCACTATAGAAGCAAGTACAAATGAGGTGGCAATGTGGGCCCTACAACTATATATAGGCCTTTTTGCCAAACTTCCACTCACCATTCTGGGAGCTCCAGGCATCCATTTCTCGATCCGTCTTTAGCCACGGGATCAATATCCTATCATCTACATCACGATAGTCCCTGGGCCTCTTTTCATCTTGAGCCCCCAGGGCACCATGTTTCATACCCTGATCAGGTACGCATGCGCATATTCACACTTATCAAATACATGCTCATATATTCGATTATCATCAGATATTGTTCACATCGGGTATTTGGTTTTCATGTGTGCAGATACTTGGTCATCATACATCGACACAACCCCTTCAGGTATATACTCAGCACTGGCATGTATTCATTCCCTCTGAATCTCACTTACATTTCCAGTCACACCCTCTGACATTTGCCTCTAGGATCCCCATTTCCGGCTCTGGAATACCCACACCTCCATTTGCATCTTCAGTACTGTCACCCAGTAGCACTCTTACCCACATGAGTTGTCCCATTCATAGCACTCTTTTTCACTTCTGACACTCATGTTGTTTTTCAAAACCCTTTAGGGATGGGAGTCCTGATAGTCTTACATCATGTCGCGAATCCACCACATACTCCTTCTCCTCATTTTGCTAGCTTTCCCAACAGACTCCCAGATTATCTCTCCACAGTTCTATGGTCAGGCTGCACCTCCACAGTAGCATGAACCCTCCATTTCATCCACAATCCGTTTACCCATCTGCAAATCTCCCTTCATTTCACCTACCTCACACAGAAACCCACCCATGGGGCCCCCACCCTCCATCAGTTTTTCGAGAAAAATTATGCCCTTCCCAGACCAACCATATCACACTGGGGCACCCATTTCTGTATTTGTACACTTCTCCCCAATTATTCGTTATTTATTGTACAAACGCCTTTATTTCCAGTCATTACATTACCTTTTTGTCGTCACCTTTGGCAACCTGCTTCCCTTTTTTGGCCAATCGCAACCCATGTCACCCTTGGTTGGAGCACTACTTATCATCCACCCTTGCTGGCATCATCCATATCTTCAGAGTACACCACAGGCCACTTACCTCTGCCCTCTAAATTTGTTTACTTTGTCCCGCCTCTGGCACAACTTATCGTCGGTCTTGTCATCCCACTGACGCTTGACCTCGTTGAACGGTTGTGACCACTTTTTATCTCACATATACTCCAACCAAGGGCAGTCTTGAGTCTTCCTACATCTTGACTTCATCCATGTACCTCCTCCACTTCCTAACCTCACCTAGTAGATTTCACGAAGCCATTTGTTTCTGGGAGTCGTGTCCCCCTTTTTTGTCGACATCAGCACAGTTTTCCAGAAGGGCGACAGTATCTTGATTCTCATTACCCACCCAATGAGAGATCTTGGACGACACAGGGCGAAACACAATTGATCCCTGCTGTCGTTGACCCCCATAAACATTCAACATCAACACTTTCTCATGTTACGGTGGGTCTTACTTTGCGACTATTGCAGTTAGTTCTTTCATTTGTCGAGGACCTCTGAACTTGGCTGGGCTATCAATGCCCACATAATCGATGATACTTATTACCATGATCACTGCCTACTATTCAGAGGATGTTCATCCGTAGAATTGTCTTTTGCCTTTATCACGACTGCCCCCGAGGGAGCTACAGTTGTCTACACCAACACTTCATTCCTCTTTTTTGAGTTACATGACACAAGCATGGGGCATGACCACCTCGTTTGTACATAGTTTTCTTTTTCGCACACCTCATGGAAGGTTGGGTTCTACCGGTTCCTTTTTTTTCCTCCAACGGATCACTCTAGATGATCCCACTATTGCTCTCTCTTACAACAACACTCTCAGTAGAAGAAACATTGATGGATTTCAGCTATATGTATGCTCCTAACCTCATCCATCAGGGGGCATCTGTTATCACTGAAATTTTGTCCGCACATGGTTACAAGAATTCAACATCGTCAAACAGCAATGAAGTCATCCATGGACCTGAATTAACACCAAAGAATTCATAAAGAGTAAAAAAACTATACAAAGTAGTGAAAAATTGAAGGGCGCTATGAAGACACTGGGCGCGCGTGCACATGCGCGGAACAGGAATGCAGAAATCGCGCACATGTGCACGATGCACGACTGTTATCGCAAAAAGTCGTGCACCTGAGAAACGACGCATTTATGAGAGTGGTCGGCCTCCCACCCACTTATGGTTCAACTCCCAAGCCGATTTGACACTCAAATCTGGACTGGATTCGACTGGATGGATGGTCAAAGACCTAGAAATGCCCTAATTAGCCTCTTTTCACACTACAAACTAGTTGAACAATAGCTCAAAGGGATGCTATAAAAAGGCCATGGATACACTTCATTTTTCAAGGAATTCAAAGCAAAGTTATGTTGCCATTATTCTCTTGAGGACTCTATCCTTGCCAAGAGTATATTTGCACCATTGCATTGGGCAATCCATCTCACCCCTTGAGTGGATTAGCAAAGAGTTCTTTCACCATTTTTCATTTTTATTTGTTGTAAGAAGAGCTTACTTGTGGGGGTCCAAAAGCCCTCCCTTGGAGGAAGAAGGGACTCATAGTCCTCTTGCTTCTCGGTGTTTTCTTTCACTAATATCAGCCTTATCATTGGTGACATGGGTCTCATTGTTCTTTTTGTCTCTATGTCCCTATGCTCATAAATTTAGTTGTTATTACATTTCTTAGTTTAATTCTTAGTTGTTGTTTTCGTTTTCTTTTCCTAACTCTTTTCCTTCTAGCTGTCCTGCTCAGCAGACCCAACTGAGCTTGCAAGCACCTCTATTTTGCTAACTAAGGTGACAAAAGAGGCACAACAATATGTCTACCACATCAGCGTATATATTCCACCACTAGTAAATTTGGGTCATTTTTTTACGGTAATTTCGTTGCGCACATGACATTCTGTCGTGGAGATGGCGACGAATCTTGGACCCCCAAACGTTGTATCATGTGTCGTGGAAATTGTGACGACCTAAGGATATTGTCACATGCGAGACAACCTAAGGATGTTATATCGATGTCGTTGTGAGGGAGATGACCTTATTAGGTCGTTGTCTGTGAGATGACTTAAAGTCCATGCCGCAGGATAGATGACTGATTTAGGTTGTCGCACGCGAGACGACCGAAAGACCTCTTCGCACAAAAGACAATCAAGAGATTTCATCACATGAAAGATGACCTAAATAGGTCATCACACAAAATATGACCTAACAAGGTCGTCGCACAAAAGACGACCTAAATAGGTTGTCACATGAAAGATGACCTTAGGTCATCTCTCGCGAGACAAACTGTCCAATGAATCTAGGTGACGAAGCTTCAATACCGTCGACGAACTATCAATACCATCGACGAGAAAATTCATCGTGAGCGCGATGGGATCTGAGTATTTTTAAAAAAAATTGAGATTAAGATTAACAAAATATCTAATGCATACAAGGTGGAATTGCCTAAAGAATTTGACAATTATTGATATTCAATATGAAGTATATCTAAGATTATAAAGCGACATAAGATTATGCACTAGGGAAGACATACATTAATATTGGCATTAAAGGAATGAACATGAACCCACACAAAATATGTTAAACTACTATTTCAAATTGATCACATATCTGACAAATACATAATTGATAAACTAATTGTTACTTGAGTCACCAACTTAATTATTTCATTGTAGTTAATGTGGATTATTATTTCCCTCTACCTCGTCTCAACTATAGATCCCTAAGGCATATGTAATCATCTTAACACCGAATCATGATTCATAAAAATACAATATCCAAACATAGCATATTTTTTTTTAATTAGGGCCTATGTTGAACTTTAGGAAGGGAGAAAAATCAAGCCATGTAGGGTCATTTTAATCCGTCAACACCAAAACTATATGTCCCCCATAGAAACATAATTCCTTTTTACTTGCTACACATCATAACATATATGAAAATTTAGGGAGGCATGCATCATATGAGATATGACTTGAAACACACTGAATATGAGAGTTAATATTATTGACAACCTATGTCCTATACTGAACATAGCCTATTAAGGATGTTCAAGTTTTAAAAAGTGATGAAAATACAACAAATATTTGGTCATATTTGTCTTTGTTGGATAACAAATACATTCATAGCATGACAAAAATATTGGAAACATTATGAAAAAGGTTGGACTAGTTTTACCTAGCCTTGCCCCAAAGTTATCAAAACTTTACAAGTGAAAGATGAAATCAAAATATGAAGAAAAATGAGCAAGCTTTAGGTAAAAATTTACAAGTTTTACCTCGCCTTGCCTCAAAGTTTTCAAAATTTTATAAGTGAAAGATGAAATAAAATAAGGAGAAAAATGAGAAAGCTTCTATTTCAAATGAACATTGACCCTCCAATTTGACAATGATTATGAAAAGATTAAAATATTAGAAACAACCAAATAGATTGTATTAGAATAAATAAAAAATTAAATATCTTGTACACCTCTAACTTAGAGGAGGAAATCTCTTTCTTGAGTGATTTTTAGACCTATATGGGTACTCATCCCATCATTCAATGATGTCAAATCCAAGCGAATATAAGTAGATTGAAATATGAGCTCAAATATCCCCTGAAATAATTAGCCAAATCTTGGTAATACCTATGTTTTCCACATGTTCATCCCCTTTTTATCACTTTATATGGAAATTAAGCAATTCGTAGTTAAAAACTGCTTTTATATATTAAAGTAATAAACATTTAGTTTTTCATCCCCTTTTTATCCCTTTATAGGGAAATGAGGTTGTTCATAGTTACAAACCACTTTTATAATTAAAACAAGAGTGACATAGCAACAATTTCCTTGTTCCTTTTAACAATGAATGTTAAAAAATAAAGGAAGGTTGAGAGAGGCACTAACAAATATGTGGAAAATTGATTAGGATAGTAGAACAACTATTTATACTATGCTATTAGGAAACTATTAAGAGTTAAAATACATCTAATTTTGAGCTAGCTAATATCATGGCTCAAAGGTCATGTTATTTAGATACCCATGTTCTCACTGTGCCTTGGGAGGCTTGCATTAACAACTTATAAATATTTGATTCCCTAGTTCATCTACTCATAGCAATTCAATGATCCATAACACTCTCCAAATCATTGTCCCCCAAAAGGGGATGAATAGTAAAATCCCATTAGTATCCCATTAGTACAACTTTTCTATCACTCAAGGAAAGGAATTCCCTACTCATAGGGGTGTCAACTCACTAATAGATAGATACCTTACCATTCTCTTTGAGCTCCTCAAACATTGACTAATATATATCAAGACTATCAAAGGTGCTATCTATTGTTACTTAGGAGTTCAACATAGCTTTAGGTTATAGGTGCATGTTTGTATTTATTTCCATTTACAAGTTCTCCATTTATACCCCTTAATCTTCAACCAGACATTGATATTGGTGAGGCCATTTGAGATGACATTTACGAAAATTTCCTTTGCATCACATGTGTTTTAGCTTCAATATTCTAATCACTTAGGCCCATAAGTTTTTATCGGTAAGGAGAATTTGATGCAAGAGAATTGTTGATAGGAGAAAAGGCATTTGTACATCTAGGCACAAAAGGAGAGTATGTGCGAACATGTGTTAGATTTGAAGTATGTGTGTAAGGTAGCAATAAGCAGGATCCAAACAAAATATGTAGGGGGAAGTCAACACAAAAGAAGGTTGGGAAAGGAATAACTAAGGATGGTGCACAATAAATAGGTTCAAGGGTAGGATGCATAGAAGAATGTTTCACACATGAAGGTGTGCAATGTAGTTGAAGGGATTCACGAGGAATACCAATAGTAATTTATAAAACCATCAATAAGGAAGCCCTTCCAACCTACAAATGGATGTTTTAGTTATATGTTAGTGGTGGAGACATCTATAAAGGTGCAGAGCTTGAAGGATATTAGGTTGGATGACATCATTAATGATAATCGAAGAATCTGTAACTAATATGATCAAAGTAACTAACTTTTGAGAAATAAAACATGATGAACTTACATGAGGTCCT
>JASDQU010218497.1:4399-14851 GCA_032191745.1 Picea mariana | reverse complement strand
TTTTAGTTGTATTGTAGCACCCATAACAGATTGCACCAGAGGCAAGACATTCATGTGGACCAATGAAGCTAAGAAAAGTTTTAAGTTTCTAAAGAAGAAGGTCACTGAGGCACCTATATTGGCTTTACTAGATTTTGATAAAGTGTTTGAGGTAGACTATGATGCTTCACATGTAGGCATTGGAGTTGTACTTAACCAAGCAGGTAGGTCAATTGCATTTTTTAGTGAAAAGTTGAATGAGGTAAGAAAGAACTACTCCACATATGAAGTAGAATTTATGCCATTGTGCAAGCATTGCGACATTGAAGGAATTATTTAGTGTCAAAGGAGTTTGTGTTATTTATCGATCACATTGCATTAAAATATGTAAACACCCAAAAGAAATTGAATAATAAACATGCAAAATGGGTCTCTTTCTTACAAGGCTACACCTTTGTTTTGAAGCACAAATCAGGACGGCAGAATCAAGTTGCAGATGCCTTGAGTCAACGCACTTTTTGACAACCATGGAAAATCAAGTAATTGGGTTTGTTGCATTGAAGGATCTCTATGCGTCTAATGACGGTTTTGGGCGATTGTGGAACAATTGGAGAATCCAGTAGTTGGGAACATGGATCTTACTTAGGGTGAATATTTTATGCAAGATGGCTACCTCTTCAGAGGAAAACAACTATGCATTCCAATTGGTTCTATGAGAGAAAATATTATCAAAGAACTTCACAGTAATGATTTGGCATGACATTTTGGAAAGAATAAGACGCTAGCCTTAACCAAAGATGAGTATTATTGGTCGAAAATGAAAAAGGATATAACCAGGTATGTGGCACGGTGTAGGATTTGTCAAATGGCTAAAGGATACTCACAGAACATAGGGTTGTATATGCCATTACCAGTGCCTGCAGGCCCATGGACAGATCTGAGCATGGATTTTGTGTTGGGTATCCCAAACACACAGCGAGGTAATGATTATGTCCACATGTATAACCATGTCCATCCTTCAATATAGAACAGCAACTTACCTTTCCAATTGTAATAATGACTCTATTGACCTCTTATATATACTAGTTCTCACCCATTTCCCTTGTAGGCCCACTACTAGGCCGACCCACAATTTATGTATACATTTGACCCCTTATCACCTTATCTACCCCCATTAGGGTTCATTGAATACATTATATAGTACCACCCTTTGAAAATCTTTGTCCTTAAAGTTTTGTAATGAAGGCTTTTACATATGATGAAACCAAGTAATAGGATTTCCTCCAATTTTTTCTCTCTTGTTCCCATTGTTGATTATCCATCCATCCATAATCAATTCTTGCCAACCACCAATCCTCAATAATTTGATGTAGTGTAGTTTTCTTCCTTTTATTTGTGCATTGTTGTAACTTTGCCAAATTGTTCTAGTTGTTGGTCCTTGAACATATTTTATCGCATAATTATCCTCAATTCTAGTTCCATAAGTGTTGTTGATTCTACCATCTTCTTCTTTGGACTTGAGGATATTGTTAGGTACCTTCTTGTTTTTCTTGACTTTCATGGTAACGAGGATGTCAATATGGTTTCATTTTTTATGACTCTTCTTGACCTTTGACCAATCTTGCACCCATGTTCATTTTTGGTGTAGTAAAATATTCTAGCCTTTGTGCTTGATCTTTAATTCTTGCTTTCAAGAGAATACCATCATATTTTGCCTTTACCTTCTCAAGATAGAGATTGACTTCTTCAAGTATTTTCTGGTAACCTTCATTTATCTTGTCTTCCTTCTCCTTCTAAAGTCGAATTGTGATACTATCCAATGTTGGTGCATCATTATTTGTGCACATAATTTATTTACTTGTGTACATATAATAATTAATTATGCACAATGTTAGATTTGTAATTATCAAAAATAAGCTACTTTAGTTAACTTATCTTGATCTTACCATGCATTGATGGATCCCAAGTTGAAGTCAACTTAGCTTGGAGCATTGATCTATTTAGACATATCTAGTTGAATTGTGCTTAGTGCACTACAAATAAGTGGGCAATTAGAATGCAAACATATACTCTATAAAAAGGACATAGGTTCTCATTGTAACAAGATGATTGAGATGAGATAATAATTGAGTTTTTCCTTTGCTTCATGGATGTTTCCCTTTCAAGGGTTTTACCGTGTAATATCTGGGGTTCATTTGTGGGATTGCTTTGTGTTCATTCCTCCGACTATGTCAAAATTCAAACACGGTATCAAATCCTTTTGAAGTAATCTCCAATTCATGATCCAAGTAGATATTTGACTTCTGCAAACCAAAATGCTTCAAATCCCTTCTTCTATATGTGAAATATGTTGATATTATGGTAGTTGCGGGAGGTATTAACCTCCATGTGTAACCTTTGACAAGACTAGAATATTCTGGGAAGCAAGAGAAACCCTAAAACGTTGGATAATAACCCTAAGAGACAAGTCGACTCAAGAGAATATTTAAGATTGAGTTATTAGCCTCCAGAAAGAGAAGTCAGCCCAGTCAAGTGAGATAGAGCAGTATAAATAGAGGGCGCTAGAGCTCATTTGTCACTCTCACAACTACATCAGATTGGTGGTGCGCAAGTTTGGAGAGGAGCTACAGCAACAGTTGCTACAACTGGCATTTTGGTTTTGGCTTGGACTTTCTCTTGGTTATGGTTTGGACTTTATGCTTGGTCTTTGGTTATTCTTGCTTGGTGCGCTAGCCTTGGAGAAAGGTGCGCTACCTTGGTTGGCTATTGGATCGCTTCCAAAATGATTCTGTCAGTCAAGGTTAAGGTGCTCGAGGGTGGCCTTTGTGCCTATGGTTGGGTGACAATATTGTTATATTGTCTATGGAAAAACAAGCACATCCCTTTATTTTCTAACAAAATCGACTTTCAATGCCTTCCAAATTTGAACTTGACAATTTGTGAGTGTTCTTCAAATTTGTACACATCAATGCATTTTGGGGCCGATTTCACTGTACAAATCCATTTGAAGCAATCAAATTAGCTAAGATCGACCTTTGGTTCACCAAAATCAATCGTCATTTGCCTCGAATATGGAGGACTTTCTCCAAAAAATGTGAACCATCCATTTTCGTAAGCTATTTTCAAATTTGTTTTCAAAAGAATACAAAATGAATTTCATTTTAAGTAATTTCATTTGCTTATTTAGTTATGAGAAATATGCTAAGGCTTTACTCCAATTGATGTCCCGGTAACTTAATGACACGTGGCATGTGTGCCACAACACTACCATGTGGCTCAACCCCAAAGCACCATGTCATTACCATGTGGCACAACCACAATGTTTCCCACTACCATGTCATCAACGATTTTCCATGCAAGACTGCCACATCATTGCCACGAGTAGACCACTTAGCAAGACACGTGTCACTTCCAAAACATGCCACATCATCAAGCCATATAGTAACACATTAATAGACATTGTTGGGAGCAAGAGCAAAGCGGGAAGTAGGAGCGCGAATCACCAATTTCTAAAAGACTCCCAAAGCAAAGCATTCCATAAGTGACTTTTATATAATATATATTTGTATGCATATATATTCAAAAAAAGCATGTAGAATGGTGGATTAGATGTAGAAAATATGAAAACATAGATCTTTGTAGTAATTAATGATATCATTAAAGCATCAACAATTTAGTACACAAATAACATAAAAGAACTAGTAGTTATATAACTTATAGTATTGTAATCAAATGATCAACCATAACATCAACCTTCAAATTTCAAGTTTCAACAAATAACATTTGTCCTCAACAAACTATAAGAGATAATATCAACCATGAAATGAAATAGCGCATCATGACCAAGGAGCTGTAATATGCAATCAATAGTTCAAACTTCAACTGTCATATAATGTTTACAAAATGGACCATGATAAAGACAAATAATTCTAAGTTTTTGAATCTAGCTTCCAAACTAAAAAAGACAAATAATTAAACTATCTACTAAGCTTTCTCAAGCCTCTTGCCACAAGCAATTTCTAATTTCTTCTCTTGTGGTCTAGTAGCAATAGGGATTGTTCCCGAAGTGTGGAGAATCATTTTCGAAGCATGGGGAATCGCTTTGGGAGCACAGGGAATTATTTTGGGAGTGAGAGCATGAGGGGTGGGGAGGGGCAGAGCTTCCCCGCAACTCAGGACCGTACTACCCAATCAGTAGATCATACAATGCCACGTCATCGGTTTTATAGTGCCATGTTAATTGTATGGACACCCAATGAGTTGCCACATCATCAAGGTGCAAGGATTCGCAAGCAAAGTTTATTGGTCATCTTTAAATAGCCATAATTTTCACATATGATGTCTCTTTTGGGTGTTTTTTTTTCAAGATGTGTATCTCTATGTCTTCTCTGCACTAGTGAACTTTGTTTCTACAAATCTAGATGTCTACTATTTCAAAATTTCCATTTTCACAAACACCCAAGAATAATCCTCATTTTTCAAACATTCAAAGGTTATAACTTCTTCATCCAAAGGAGTTTCCTGAAATATTTTTTTTCAAACTACGTATTTTTTTTAGAAAAACATCTGTTCAAATTAGTGCAGCTACAAGAGCCATTCTACGGGAGGATGCCATAAGACCCTAGCTGAGGACTAGGGCCCCCAGTGCACTCCTGGGGTTTCTTGGTTTGGGACCAAGCAGTGAGAGCCATGTCAAAAGACCTTAGTGAGGGCCCCCTAGTATATGGTTGGGATTCTTGGTCTAGGACCAAGGAGTAAGTCCCTAGATGTGTTCTAGCACCCCTGGATGTGTTCCAAGAAATCCTTGCCCGGTGCTTGGATTGATCCTTGGATGTGTTCCTTGGTGGTTGATGTAAGTCCCTAGATGTGTTCTAGGACCCCTGGATGTGTTCCAGGGAACTCTTACTTAACGCTTGGGTTGATCCTTGGTCTTGTACCTTGGTGGATAAGACCCTAGATGCGTTCTAGGGCCCCCGGATGTGTTCTAGGGAAACTCGGTCTTGGACCATGTAGATCTTCGTTAAGTACCAAGATGTGATGATGTGTGATCCTCTTCCTCTCTCCCGGGATGGTCCATGAGACCTAGGAGTAGCTAAGAAGATGGATATGACCACATTGTTGATGTACCCTCTTATGCAATGATGATAAAAGTTTATAAGTCATTATGAGACTTATGTGGACATGTTTTGCCAATGAGGACCCCCTTGACTTTCCCTTATGGTAACCCCTTTGTTTGATCTTGTTTCCTTTATTGATTAATGTTGTGTTGGGTTTTTATAAGTCACTTTGACTTATTTGATTTTTAATTAATAATTTTATTAATTAAAATGTCGCTTATTAATTATTTTATTTTTATCCCTAACCCTTGTTCATAACTATATAAGGAACCCTCCCTCTCTCATTATTCACTCACACTCACTCTCCTCGCACTTTCTAATCTGAACTTGTTGCGGCTACCTCAGATTGTCTTTTCTTGTTTATGGTACAGCTATCCTAGTGTTCCTTTACTTTCAAATCTGAGGTATTGTTTGGACACTTGTTGGTTCGGAGCTTCAGGTTGATTTTTGCTTGTTGGTTTAGAGGAGTTGGACCTCTCCTAAACTGCCTATGCTTACTGTGGTCTCTCCCTTGGTTGTCGCAGACTATCCCTTGACTGTGTATAGGAGCCGCGGACTATCCCTTGACTGTGTATAGGAGCCGCAGACTATCCCTTGACTGTGCAAAGGTGTCGCAACCCTTCTTTTGGTTGTCGCTGAGTGTGTTGAGGCTACGGTGGCCTCCCCTCTCCTTACTGCCAATGTGATTGGGTGCTACTGCTCCTCCTTCACTTTGCTTGTTGGACTTCTCCTTACTGTCCCTGTTTGTTGGTGTCTTCCTCTTAAAGGGTTTTTCTACTTGCTGTCCCAATTGCTGGTACCTTCTCTAGCTTGAAGGTTTTGATTGTTGTGGAGTATTACAGTTTCAGCTTTTGGACAGTTGTTGAGTGTTTACATTAGCCTTGCTTGTGGTCCTCTCCTTGGAAAAACTGTCTAACTATCTTCATGATAGAGATCAAAAACCTAGAGTTTTGATCCGATGAACTTTAAGTTGATTTTCTGAGCATACTAAAGAGGACAACATCCACATGTGACAGGTACATTCTTCATTGGCTAGAGCTAAGCTAAAGTTTATTTTTCTGCACTTAGAAATCTTTGGTTTATGTTCAGAATTTACTTCTATATATTCAGATCTTACTGTCTATATTCAAATCTGCTTAAGTCATTGTTTTAAAGTGCTGATCTACATTTATATTAGTGAACAGAATTAAAAGGATATTATTGTTTTCTCTATCTTTTCCCTAAATCTAACATGGTATCAGAGCTTAGGGCGTGAAAAGAGTTCAAGAATTGTAGACTTGAGCATACGTAGATCCACTTCTTAGGGTTTGTTTTGCAGATCAACAGTAAGATTTTTCTTCATTAAACAAGCATGGCTTCATCTTCAGTCAAAGCAGAAGATACGCTTGAAGGGGCCTCCAACTTCAATGCTTGGAAGGCTAGGGTATTCAACATACTAGAAGAAGGTGACTTGGAAGAGTTGGTTATCAGGGTGATTGAAGAACCCACTACAAATGCAGGCAAGGCAACATATAAGAAAAAACAAGTCAAAGCTAAAAGAATCATTTTTTATTCAGTTAAGGACAGCATGATGCCCCTCATTGGTCATCTAAGGACAAGCCAAAGAATGCTTTGACATCGTAGCAAATCTTTATGAAAAGAAGTCTCCAACTCAGAAGAGGATATTAAAGAAACAACTACGTACATTAAAGATGGGAAAGGACGAAACCATCTCTGTTTTCTTTTTCAAAGATTGCTCAAACCAGAGATCAGCTTACAACAATTGGACTTGCAGTGGATGATGATGACCTTGTACAAACTGCAGTTGATGGACTCCCTGACTCATGGGAAAACTCTCTCTTCGGTCAACGGAAGAAAAGTTCAACCTAACTTCGAGAGATTATGGCATGATTACTTGGAAGAAGAGGGAAGACTCAAAAGAAGAAATGAGCCCTCAACAGTAAGAGACCATGCCCTTTCAGTTAAAGCCAAGAGATGGAAGAAGTTTCCTCAGCACAAAGGCAAAGCTAAAAAACCACAAGGTAAGCTATCTCATTTTCATTCTCATTTATCTAAAGTAAGATGCTTTAATTGTAAAAGGCTAGGACATTATGCAAAACATTGCAAGAACCCTCCCTCACAACAGAGAAGGAAAGGTAGGTTCCATGCCTCAATTGCAACTGAAGAAGAAGAGCCTCAAAAGGAACCTCAAAGAAGAAGAACCAGGGTAGAACATGAACAACACCGATAATATTATCACATCTCAGCTCTCTCTGGCAATTTAACCAAGTCAAAAGATGTTTGGTTAGTGGACAGCGGGGCCTCCAAACACATGACAGGCTTCAAACAGAATCTTGTAAACTATCGGGATAAAAAGTTCAAGGTAAAGGTAGAACTGGGTGATGATGACACCTATGACATCAAAGGGTTTGGATTAGCATCATTTCAGCTTCAAACAAGTAATGTATTTCATATTGATGAAATTCTTTATGTTCCTGGATTAAAGAAAAATCTCATCTCAGTTGCAGTGTTAAAAAGCAAAGGGTACTCAATAGCTTTCTCCAAAGGGAACGCTTTCATGTGGCCCTCAAATGGGAATTTGAGCTCTGTCGTGACTATCGAAACTCGAGAAAGTGGACTTTACAAAATCACCGGTCAAGTTGCTCAAGCATTAACTCACGAGATGTTAAACCCCTGCGAGCTCTGGCACAGAAGGCTTGGACATCTCAACTACAACGCACTCCCAGGTTTACAAAAGATGGTAACAGGTATGCCAGTGTTTCATTTGAGCATGATAGTGTTGGTAGAGGTTGTGCTCTTGCTAAGAATACAAAGAAAGCTTACCCTCACATCAATAGAAAAACTAATGGCATTTTAGATCTTATTCATTCTGACCTTTATGGACCTATGACTGCTCTGTCTATGAATGGTTGTTTTTATTATATCATCTTTATTGAGGATTGTTCTCGTAAAACTTGGATTTATTTTTTGAAGAATAAAGATAAATCTTTCAGCAGATTTCAAGATTTTAAGAACCTTGTTGAGAATCAGACAGGTAGACACATCCGTGTTTTCAGAACAGACAATGGACAAGAATTTGACTCCTACAAGTACGATGAACTCTGCCTGGCTTCAGGGATTAAAAGGGACTTGACTGTGCCTTATAATCCCCAGTAGAATGGGGTTGTATAAAGAAAGAACAGAACGATCTGTGAAGCAGCCAGAGCCATGATGTATGATCAGAATCTACCTTTATCTCTTTGGGCCGAAGCTCCAAGCACTGCAATCTACATTCAAAACATGTGTCCTCATAAAGCTCCTAAAGAGAAAACTCCAGAAGAAGTCTTCACCGGTAAGAAGCCTTCAGTTGATCATTTGAGAATCTTTGGCAGTCCAGTCCACATTCATATTCCAAAAGAAAAGAGGACTAAGTTAGAGCCCTCTGAAAAGAAAGGAACTTTTGTGGGATACAGTGAAACCTCAAAGGCATAAAGAATTTATGTACCAGGACAAAAGTTCATTGAAGTCAGCAGAGACGTGACTTTTCATGAAGAAGTAGCCTTTCGTCATTCCAGAGAACTTCCATGTGATACAGAGGAGCAGGAAGCTCCATCTCCGGAACCTTCAGATACACCTCTTCCAGATGAGCAGAGGGAGGAGACCATAGAGCCTTCAATGGATCCCTCAAGGGATTTTATTGAGCTTCCCTTAGAGAAACCTCCTGTTAAAAGGAAGTCATCTTGGTGCCGGGAAATTCTAAAGGAAGCAAAAAAGCATGCAACACCTAAAGGCACCTTCAGAGAAAGTAAGAAACCAGATAATTACTCCAGCCTGATAGGCCAATTGAATCTTGTGATTGACTCAGAACCTTCCACCTTTGAAGAAGCCTCCAAACATAAAATGTGGAAGGATGCAATGATAGAAGAGTACGATTCAATATTAAAGAATGATGTATGGGAAGTGGACCCAAGACCTCATGGCAAATCAATGGTAACCTCCAAATGGCTTTATAAAATAAAACATGCAACAGATGGCAGTGTTGAAAAATTCAAAGCTAGATTTGTGGCTCGTGGCTTCTCTCAGAAAGAAGAAATTGACTATGACGGGATCTTTGCTCCTATTGTAGGGTATACTTCCATCAGAATCATTATCTCTCTTGCTGCAGTTTTTGGTTGGAAACTTCACCAGATGGACGTTAAGACTGCTTTTCTTAACGGTGAAGTTGAGCAAGAGGTTTATATTGAGCAGCCTGAGGGGTTCGTGACCCATGGGAAAGAATCCCATGTCTGCAAACTCAAGAAAGCCTTGTATGGATTGAAACAAGCTTCGAGAGCTTGGTATGGAAGAATTGAGAGTTTTCTATAGAGTCTTGGGTTCACCAAGAGTATAGTAGATCCCAATCTTTATATAAAGATTATACAGAATCATCCTGTTATCTTAGTATTATATGTAGATAATTTGTTCCTTACAGGAGAGGAAAATTTGATAGCTCAGTACTAAGAGGGAGCTTTCAGCAGAATTTGAAATGAAGGACTTGGGTCTTATGCATTATTTTCTTGGCTTAGAGGTGTGGCAAAAACCAGGTGAGATCTTTCTCTCACAAAGCAAGTATGCAGTTGATGTGCTCCGCAAATTTGGCATGTTGGACTGTAAGTCCATGTCCACACCTATGATTTCTAACCTGAAGAAGTTACAAGATCAAGCTACAAGTTCAGATCCAGAAGACCCCACCATATATCGTCAAATCATTGGGTCTTTGATGTATCTTATACATACCAAACCGAACATTTGTTATGCAGTGAATGCCCTCAGCCAATTCATGTGTGAACCAAAGCATATTCATATGGTTGTTGTTAAACATATTCTCAGATATGTTCGGGGGACTATAGCCTATGTGCTTAGATACACTTCCAGTGGAGATGTAATGCTTCATGGATATACAGATTCGGATTGGATGGGCGGTACAGTGGACCGGAAGAGTACTTTCGGATATTGTTTCAGTTTGGGTTCAGCTATGATCTCCTAGTCTAGCGAGAAACAGGGCTACATAGCCCAGAGCACTGCAGAAGCAGAATACATAGCTGCAAGTGTTGCTAACAGAGAAGCAGTGTGGCTTAGAAAGTTACTTTCAGATTTGTTCAGTGTCGAGCTGGAACCCACAGTTATCCATTGTGATAACCATAGTTGTATAAAGCTCTCCGAGAATCTGGTGTTTCATGACAGATCGAAACACATTGAGATGAGATACCACTATGTTCGGGACATGGTGCAGAAGAACATTCTCAGTATTCAATATGTTCCAACGACAGAACAAACTGCAGATATTTTGACCAAGCCTCTGTCCTTGACAAAGTTTGTGTACTTTCGAGACAAGCTT
>JASDQU010218494.1:1276-12140 GCA_032191745.1 Picea mariana | reverse complement strand
TATATGATATCGATATCATTATCGAATTCGTGTTATATGATACGATGACCATTACGAAGCTCTGAGTTCAAATAAAATTTCAATAGAATTATATATCATGGTAGGATATGCTTCGTTTCAAAATCTATTAGACTATGGTATAAGACCATCGAAACGTCAAGTGTTTTGTTGTCTTTAGTCGGTTATTAACTATTCATGGAATGGGAATTATGATTAGTACTTCGATATAGATTATGCATGACTTGTATTAATCGAAGAATATATGAAATATGAGATTATGCATGAGTTATATTAATGGAAAACTATATGCAATTTTGATCCAGATGGATGTCAGTGGTCTTTCACCTATTCCAATCGATTCATTTTAGCAGTTTTTCAGTTTGGTAGTTTTTTTTCTAGTTTTCGGGTCCATGACTTGTGCGACTGTTTTGAGGCCCTAAACAACGTTTTCAGGGCTTGCCACAATCGGAAAAGAACTTTGATAGATAACAACAAAATGTGTAGTCCTCACATAGACCTTTCCAGCAGGATATCGTGTGCCTAAAATGAAGATCGTATGCAAAAGTTACGACCCCGAGAAGTTGATGTACTAACTTATGCAAACGGGGCCCACATGGCTTTTGGCACTTCATCTCTTAAGGTTAGATTTTTGGATGTCTAGGGTTTTTGACATTCCTATTTATTGTAAAAAGGCCTTCAGAGCCTCATTGTGATCATGTTCTTGCGAATGAGCGCAACTGTCACAACTCTTCTCAGAGATAAGTCGTCGTCATTCTAACAAACTTGTTTTCCGTTGCATTTTACAGTTTCAGCTTATTTCCTTATTGAATAGAAAACTAGTTTTATTGTATCTCTATTATTCTATGTTAAGCATATTTTAATAATCTTTATTCATTTTGTTTTGCTCATAAAATATGGATCAGTGGTATCAAAGCAGTCATCTCCTTGTTGTCTTAATGCATGTCCCCAACGAGGTCAGGGTACAAAGAATTGGGTCTCGAGCTTGTCTCGATTAAGGAAAAATGCTCTTGAATGCCCAAACGACCTCTCATGGCAAGAGAAATTAAAGATGAAGGGACATGAGATCCTTTCAAAATGTTGCTTGAGGAATCCATCATGCAACATAGGAATGAGATGAGGGATAGTTTCTCACAAATCCTTCGGAGACTACCAACTGGTGACATCTTCCTCGAGCGGAGGTGTTGCCCCCTTCAATGTACAAATCAACTTCAATATTCCTATATTTGAATGTTAGATAGACATAGATGTTGTAAACAAGTGGTTGAATCTACTAGAAGGGTTATTTTTTGTCCATAACTTTTCAAATAGAGAAAAAATTATGTTTACGCTCCTCAATGTCGTTCCCCATGTCAAATATTGGTGAGAAAATTTATGTGAGGAAAAGGAAACAGAGGAACCCTCATTATTTATAGTCATGGCCACCTGAGAATCCTTCAGGGATGTTATTAAGGAACAATACTACCCTATCGAAAGTTATGATGAATTGTATACCAAATGGACCACACTATTGCAACAAAAATATCAAGCAGTTCCATATTTCACAAATATCTTCCATACCCTACGCACCAATATGGGTATCAAAGATTCAAAGTGACATCTGGTGCTCAAGCATCCTAGTTCTTTGGACGGACACATCTAGACCAAAATGGAATTTTTGGACATCTCATCCTTGAGCACGACCTATCGATATGTTGTCAAAATCAAGCATAAGCTCAAATAAAAGATGTGACAATTTGGGCCTAGGAACCCCTCGCAGAAAAAACTAGGAAAGGGTAGCCCTGTACTATAGAACAAAGGATAGATCAAAGATGGGCAGTATTAGGACAACCAGTCCAAGCCACAAGAAAATAAGGACACCACAAAGATAAATAAGGATACCAGGAAGTGCTACGACTTCCATAAGAGCCCTTGGAATAACACCGTTGATTGTCACTCAAAGTAGTCGCTAGTGACCGAAGTGAAAGCCTCAAAATCAGATCCAGGTTCTGACTCTGAGTCAGAACCAAAAAGGGGAAGACATATCATTTATGCGGAAGCTAGTGCCACTGTTTCTACCACCTACCTCCATCTTGGTGAACCAGACGAGCCAGTAGAAGGAGAGCGCCTTTTCCATTCACGGATGTGGGTAAAAGGCAACCTAGTACACTTCATCGTTGATAGCGGTAGCTAGAAGAACCTCATATTATCATAGATCATCAAGCAGTTGGCCCTGTCGACAACATCACATCCACATCCCTACACCATTAGATGGCTCTGCCAAGGAAGCGATCTTCACGTCAACCAACAGTTTCGACTATCGTACAACATCAACCCTTTCAAAGACGAGGTATTATGTGATGTTGTTCCTCTCGAAGTTTGTAATGTTATTTTGGGACAACCTTATTTATGGAAATGTCATGTTGTATATGAGTCTAGGCCTCGAACTTTGAACAGGAAATTGTACAGGATACCTGAAGCAGTTCCTTTTAGTGTTATTTCCTTAATCTCTTCCAAGCAATGCACGAAGGTCATCTCTTAGACCAGGAAATTTGTCTTCTTCATGATTAGATCTCAGAGTAAGAGAAAGATCACAGCCACATCTAGGGCCTATGCGACCGATCTCTCCACACAACAGAAGCAAGTGGATAAGGTTGTGGAAGAATATCCAGATATCTTCTCCTTTCCTATCGGGGTACCTCTGCACTGCCAGGTCAAGCATCCCATCGATCTGACCCCAAGCGCACTGCTACCCAATGGGTCGATCTACTACTTCTCTCTGTTAGAAAATGAGGAGATCAAGTGGTAGATCCAATAATTTCTCCACAAGGGGCACATCCATCCTAGCTCATCGCCTTGTGGGAGCCAAATCGTATTAGTGCAGAAGAAATATGGGACCTGGCGACTCTACATTGATTATAGGCCCTAGAATAAAATCACAGTCTAGAACCAGTACTTGATTCCCTGAATCGACGACCTCCTTGATCATCTCATGGGGGACAAATATTTTAGTAATATTGATCTAAATTCTAGCTACCACTAGGCCCTAATAGAACATACAGATGTATGGAAGACTGCCTTCAAGTCAAAAGAAGGTCTTTTTGAATGGTTGGTCATGCCCTTTGGTTTGAAAAATTCTACAACAACTTTTATGAGGATGATGGACGATATCCTGTGAATTTTCACCAGTACTTTTGTAGTGATGTATCTGGATGACATCCTCATCTATAGTAAGACCTGGGCGGAACACTTGCAGGATATTCAACAGGTTCTGCACACCCTACGACAACACAAACTATATGAAAACTTGGAAAAATTATCCTTCGGCATGGACAACGTCCACTACTTAGGATTTATCATTGATCAACATGGTGTGCATGTGGATCCAGCCAAGATCCAGGTCATCCGTGGCTGGCCAACCCTAACCACACTCACTAAGATTCAAAGCTTCTTGGGCCTCACCAATTTCTATCGCTGGTTCGTGTTGGGAATATTGCATATCGCATGGACCCTCTGCCAAGTAACCAAGGGTGGAGGTAAGGAAACATTTGTGTGGGGACTGTCCTAACAACAATCCTTCGATGACTTGAAGTAAAATTTTTTCTCATCCCCATTAATTTCATTACCAGACCTGCATCATCCCTTTGAGATCGAAACAGATGCTTTAGACTGTTCTATAGGCGTTGTTATCACTCAACATGACCACCCCGTGGCATATCATAATGAGACACTATCAGATGTTGTCTGTACATACCCTACTTACGAAAAATAAATGTACTCCATTGTGCAAGCCTACCGCCAGTGAAGACATTACATTCTGGGGAAGGAGACAGTCATCCACACTGATCACAAGCCACTACAGTTCATGTAGACCCAATGAAAATTGCAGAATGACTGTTATCATAAGTGGTTCACATACTTACAACATTTCCACCTCAACATCCAGTATAAAACATAAAGTACCAACCAATTTTTTGATTACCTCAGCCAACCTCCAGTCACGACACTCACCACAGTGCTAGACACTTACGACCATGAGACCTATGTATGAACCCACCTCTATGAGACAGACCCTGAATTCTCCACCACCTACCAAATGTTGGGAGCAAACTCAGTGGTCACTAATTTCCATCTTCAGGACGGGTTGTTGTGTTGTCTGGTCCATCTCCGTGTTCCATCAAGCGAGCATGCGAAGCTGATTTTGGAAGCTCACTATAGTCGGGTGGCAGGACACTTTGGCATCAGAAATACAATGGAAGTGTTGCAAAAACATTTCTATTGGCCGAAACTTCGACAGGATGTCAGCAAGTATATCAGGTCCTACACCACCTGTGTTATTACCAAAATGACCACTAATAAGTAGAGCCTATACACCCCCCTTCCTACACCTAAAAATCCATGGGAATACATCTCAATGGACTATATGTCAGGCCTCTTGTCCACCAAGAGGGGAAATGACTATGTTTTGTGGATTTTTATCGCTTCTCCAAGATGGAGATTCTGGCCGCCTACAAGAAGAACATCATTGTAGAGTTCACTACCAAGCTCTTCTTTTAACATGTCTGGGTACACTATGGGATCCCAAAAAAAATTGTCTCAT
Source organism: Picea mariana (assembly GCA_032191745.1). NCBI lineage: Eukaryota > Viridiplantae > Streptophyta > Pinopsida > Pinales > Pinaceae > Picea > Picea mariana. The sequence goes on along the minus strand of JASDQU010218494.1, from coordinate 7,543 downwards.
ATCAGGACAAACAGTTCCTCAACACATTATGGTCGATCCTCTAGTCACTACTGGATACCAAGATCACTAAATCCACTACCTTCCACCGCCAGACAAATGGCCAAACTAAGGTTGTCAATCGAATGATCATACATATCCTGCGCATGTACAATTCCAAGCACCCTTGCAGATGGGATGAGAGTACTCCCTATTTCCAACATAGCTACAACCGATCCATGCATAACTCAATTGGCCACGACCCCTTTCAGGTGGGGTTGGGATTCCAACCATTGGGCCCCGTGGATGTTGCACTACCCCTGGTGAACACCTCAACCAACTCGTCTCTTGCTCCACTAGAAGCTAACAAAGACACCAAGTTCATTGAGTGTATCCATCACATCCTCCAACAGGTTCAGGATATTTTACAAGTCCAATGCCAAGTATAAGTAGCGCCATGATCAACACTAGATGCCACATAAGTTTCAAGTGGGCGAAAATATTTGTTTTCACTTATAGAAAGAATTCCTTATAGGACCCCATCAAAATATTTTACCACTCCAGTATGGGCCATACACCATCACCAAGGATGTGGATGAAAATTCTTTTTCTCTCAACATTCCCCTTTTCCTTGGCCTGCACCCAGTCTTCAATGTGGCTCTCCTTCGGCCATGTTTCCCACCATTATTGGACACCTCAAAGATAGAAGACAACTTGACACCAATAGATATCAACCCTAACTGCATGCAACAAGAATCCAATGATCATATTGTGGACACACAGATCAAGGGAAAACGAAAGCAAAGGATCCACCTTTATCGAGTTTTCAAAGCAGGGAAACTCCTGCACCAAGGCAAGTGGCTCACTCGGGGCCAAATTCTACAGAAATTTCCTCATCTAACGGGGGAACTGAATGCAATGGAGACCAATGATTTCTAAGGAGGGAGGATTGATCTAGATGGATGTTCGTGGCCTCCCACCTCTTCCAACAGGTTCATTTTGGCAATTTTCCAGTTTGACAGTTTTGTTTCCTAGTTTTTGGGTCCCTCACTTGTGGGGTCGTTTTGAGGCCCTAAACAACGTTTTTAGGGATCACCATAGTTGAAAATGACCATTTATAAATCACAACAAAATTTTTAGTCCTCGCATAGACCTTTCCAATGGGATATCGTGTGCCTAAAACAAAGATCGTATGCAAAAGAGGAAGTTGATGTACTAATTTACCCAAACGGGGCCCACATGACTTTTGGCGCTTCATATCCTAGGGTTAGGTTTTCAAATGTCTAGGGTTTTCAACATTATTTTTTATTGTAAAAATGCCTTCAGAGCCTCATTGTGATCATCTTCTTGTGAATGAGCACAACCATCACATCTCTTCTCAGAGATAAGCCACCACCATTCCAGCAATCTTGTTTTCCTGTATTTTACAATTTCAACTTATTTCCTTATTGAATAGAAAACCAGTTTTACTGTATCTATGTTATTATGTGTTAATCATATTTTAATAATTTGTATTCATTTCATTATGCTCATAAAATCTGGATCAAATCTTAATATAATTATATGATATTCAATGGTTTATAATTATTTAAATAGTTTATTAATGTGATTACAACTCTTTTAAATATAAGTAATTGTGAATGTGATGATAAAGGATAACATGAAAGCTCTACGTAATGTTGAGAATTAAATCATATGACAAAGAAACATGTACCTTGTGCTAAAGTCTCCTTAAAAAAGAAACTCATTTAAATTGTGAGTACAAGACAAAAAATCTCATTTTCCATTCTCATTAAATCTTTTGTTATTCCTTGACATGAGAACTCTACTTCATAAAATATTTTGTTATTCTATAACATGAGAACTCTATTTTGTTATTCCTTGACATGAAAACTCTACTTCATAAAAACTTTTGTTATTCTCTAACATGAGAACTCTACTTCATTTAAGTTGCACAATTTTTTAAGTAATTTGTGTACATGCCTTATGCATCTCCATGATTAGAGAATGACATCATAGCTTTAATTTTCATATGCTAGAAAATATTCACCTTATAATTTTATATCCAAGGAGAAAACCTAAAGTCCTTATAAAGTGACTCATGAAATGGAAAAGTTACCAAAATTCCTAATCAATTGTGTAATAGACAACATGTTATAGAGATAAAAGATAACATGAAATCTCTATGTAATGTTGAGAAGTAAATCATGTGACAAAGTAACCTATCTCTTATGCTAAAGTCTCCTTAAAAAAGTAATCCATCTAAATTGTTATTATCTAACATGAGAACTCTAATTCATTTAAGTTGCACAATTTTTTAAGTCAATTGTGTGTCCCTTATGCATCTCGATGATTACATAATGGCATCATATATATAATTTTAATATGGTGAAAAGTATTCACCTTAGAATTTTATATCCAAGAGGCAAACCTAAAGTCCCTATCAAAGTGACTCATGAAATGGAAATGTTACCAAATTTCCCAATCAATTACGTAATAGAGAACATGTTATAGAGATAAAGGATAACATGAAAGCTCTATGTAATGTTGAGAAGTAAATCATGTGACAAAGTAACTTGTCGCTTATGGTAAAGTCTCCTTAAAAAATAAATTGATTTAAATTGTGAGGACAACACACAAAATCTATTTTTCCATTCTCATTAAATCTTTTGTTATTCCTTGACATGAGAACTCTACTTCATAAAATATTTTGTTATTCTCTAACATGAGAACTCTATTTTGTTATTCTTTGACATGAGAACTCTTCTTCATAAAATATTTTGTTATTCTCTAACATGAGAAATCTACTTCATTTAAGTTGCACAATTTTTAAAGTGAATTATGTATTCCTTATGCATCTCCATGATTAGAGAATGACATCATAGCTTTAATTTTCATATGCTGGAAGGTATTCACCTCATAATTTTATATCCAAGAAGCAAACCTAAATTCCTTATCAAAGTTACTCATGAAATGGAAAAGTTGACAAATTTCCTAATCAATTACGTAATAGAGAACATGTTATAGAGATAAAGGATAATATGAAAGATTTATGTAATGTTGAGAAGTAAGTCATGTGAAAAAGTAACATGTCCCTTAGGATAAAGTCTCCTTAAAAAATTAATTCATTTAAATTGTTATTCTTTAACATGAGAACTCTACTTCATTTAAGTTGCACAATTTTTTAAGTCAATTACGTGTTCCTTATGCATCTCCGTGATTAGAGAATGACATAGAATGACATAATAGCTTTAATTTTCATATGGTGGAAAGTATTCACCTTATAATTTTATATCCAAGAAGAAAACCTAAAGTCCCTATCAAAGTGACTCGTGAAATGGAAATGTTACCAAATGTCCTAATCAATTACATAATAGAGAACATGTTATAGAGATAATGGATAACATGAAAGCTCTATGTAATGTTTAGAAGTAAATCATGTGACAAAGTAAAGTGTCCCTTTTGCTAAAGTGTCCTTAAAAAAGTAATTCATTTAAATCGTGATAACGACACAAAAAATCTCATTTTTCCATTCTCATTCTCATTAAATATTTTGTTATTCCTTGACATGAGAACTCTACTTCATAAAATATTTTTTTATTATCTAAGATGAGAACTCTATTTTTTTATTCCTTGACATGAGAACTCTACTTCATAAAAAAAATTGTTATTCTCTAACATGAGAAGTCTACTTCATTTAAGTTGCACAATTTTTTAAGTGAATTATGTGTGCCTTATTCATCTACATTATTAGAGAATTACATCATAGCTTTAATTTTCATATGCAATAAATTATTCACCCTATAATTTTATATCCAAGAAGAAAACCTAAAGTCCTTGTCAAAGTGACTCATGAAATGGAAAAGTTACCAAATTTCCTAATCAATTACGTAATATAGAACTTGTTATAGAGATAAAGGATAACATGAAATCTCTATGTAATGTTGAGAAGTAAATGATGTGACACAGTAACCTGTCCCTTATGATAAAATCTCCTTAAAAAAGTAATTCGTTTAAATTGTTATTCTCTAACATGAGAACTCTAATTCATTTAAGTTGCACAATTATTTAAGTCAATTGCGTGTGCCTTATGCATATCCATGATTAGAGAATGGAATCATAGCTTTAATTTTCATATGGTGGAAAGTATTCACCTTATAATTTTATATCCAAGAAGCAAACGTAAAGTCCTTATCAAAGTGACTTATGAAATGGAAAATTTACCAAATTTCCTAATCAATAACGTAATAGAGAACATGTTATAGAGTTAAAGGATAAGATGAAATCTCTATGTAATGTTGAGAAGTAAATCATGTGACAAAGTAACATGTCCCTTATGCTAAAGTCTCATTAAAAAAGTAATTCATTTAAATTGTTATTCTCTAACATGAGAACTCCACTTCGTTTAAGTTGCACAATTTTTTAAGTCAATAACGTGTGCCCTATGCATCTCCATGATTAGAGAATGGCATCATAGCTTTAATTTTCATATGGTGGAAAGTATTCACCCTATAATTTTATATCCAAGAAGTAAACCTAAAGTCCCTATCAAAGTGACTCATGAAATGGAAATGTTACCAAATTTCCTAATCAATTAGGTAATAGAGAACATGTTATAGAGATAAAGGATAACATGAAATCTCCATGCAATGTTGAGAAGTAAATCATGTGACAAAGTAACATGTCCCTTATGCTAAAGTCTCCTTAAAAAAGTAATTCATTTAAATTGTGAGGACAACACAAAAAATCTCATTTTTCCATTCTCATTAAATCTTTTGTTATTCCTTGACATGACAACTCTACTTCATAAAATATTTTGTTATTCGCTAACATGAAAAGTGTATTTTGTTATTCCTTTACATGAGAACTCTACTTCATAAAATATTTTGTTATACTCTAACATGAGAACTCTACTTCGTTTAAGTTGCCCAAATTTTTAAGCAAACTACACGTCTCTTATGCATCTCCATGATTAGAGAATAACATCGTAGCTTTAATTTTCATATGTTGGAAAGTATTCACCTTATAATTTTATATCCAAGAAGCAAACCTAAAGTCATTATCAAAGTGACTCATGAAATGGAAAAGTCACCAAATTTCCTAATCAATTAAGTAATAGAGAACATGTTATAGAGATAAAGGATAACATGAAAGATCTATGTAATGCTGAGAATTAAATTATGTGGCATAGTAACCTATTCCTTATGTTAAAGTCTCCTTAAAAATGTAATTCATTTAAATTGTGAGGACAACACAAAAAATCTCATTTTCCCATTCTCATTAAATATTTTGTTATTCCTAAATATTTTGTTATTCCTTAGCACGGGAACTCTATTTCATAAAATGTTTTGTTATTCTCTAACATAAGAACTCTATTTTTTTATTCTGAGAACTCTACTTCATAAAATCTTTCATTATTCTCTAACATGAAAACTCTACTTCATTTAAGTTGGAAATTTTTAGAAAGTATGATATACAATAAATTATTAAATTTAAATTGGAAATTGTTGAAAAGTATAGCATGTGTTAAATTATTAAATTTAATATAAGAAACAAATTGTTGAAAAGTATGACATGTATTAAATTATTAAATTTAATATAAAAAACAAATGGTTGAAAAGTATGACATGTATTAAATTTAATATTATGACATGTATTAAATTGAAAAGTATGACATGTATTAAATTATTAAATTGGAAAGTAGGACAAGTATTAAATTATTAAATTTAATATAAGAAACAAAGATAAAATCTATTATAAGAATAATGAATTGCATTTTGTATATTATTTTATATTTTTGATCATGTTGCAATTTGTATGTAATTCTATAAAATCTTAAAAAAAGTTGAATCTTAAATATTAGTAATTTCCATAAGTAATTAAAAAAAGTTAAATCTTAAACATTAGTATTTTCCATAAATAATTTAGAAAAAGCTGAATTTTAAACATTAATATTTTTCATACTTGATTATATAAACATTAGTATTTTTCATAAGTAATTTAAAAAAGTTGAATCTTCAACATTAATATTTTTCATACATGATGATTAGATAGAGAGTAATAGAATTCTTATCATGGTAAATCTTTTTTTTTTATTTTTGACATTTTGAAAAATAATAGTTAAATTTAATAATTAAATTAGTTAAGTATATAATATATTTATATTAATGTTCATATTTTTAATTTTTGTGTTGTTTTCAAGAGTGAAGTGTTGGTTTACTTGGTTAGTGTATAGTATTTAAAGATTTTCTTTCATTTTCAAAATCACAAAGAACAAAACAATAACCATTT
>JASDQU010218493.1:25541-43588 GCA_032191745.1 Picea mariana | reverse complement strand
GAAGGCACTTCCTTCAATGCTTCTTTTCCTTTGTTGTTCTTTGAAGCTTTTACTTGAACTGTGCTCTTTCATTCCAAGTAGTCTTCATACAACACCTCACCATCTCGGCCATGGAAAACACCAAATCTCTGAACTCCTTCTCGGCTTGAGAAAGTCCTCCTGTAGATGCCATTTTACTCCTTGATATGTGCTCTTCCCTGGTTAACATGCAAACTCAATTCGAAACGTCAACTAGCTCTGATACCACTTGATCCGTCAGGATTTTTCGAATGACTATGGTTGAGTTTAATTAGCATGCATCAATTGACCATTGGGAAACTTAACGAAAGAGCGAGAAAATAAATGAATTATACAACCATTAACATAATTTCAGATCTGAAAAGCAATGAAAACAGCAAACCATAATGCACAGAGGTTGATAACGGAGTTCGACAACTTTGCCTACGTCTCCGGGCCTTTTCTCTTGTGGGGGAGGCTTTTTTATTTCTGTTCGAAATCTTAATAGTACATCTTTACAATGCCAAATGGCTTCTAGACTGATCTGGTCATGTTCGCCCAGATCTCTAGAATCTTGCACAAAAAACAGAACCTTAAATGGATGTCCCGAGCTCTCAGAAATGGTCCGACAGCATCTCCTCCTCAACAGATTCCCTGCTTCAAACTGGCTTTGACTTGGCTTTTCCTAAGCATCTTTGCTCTCAAAAACCATCCAAAAGTTGTCCAAAAGATTACCCCTTGGCCTCAAAATGGCCTTGGTTAAATAGTGGGAAAGTTGGTTGCTCATCTCCAACTTCCTCCACGAATTTAGGCTCTAAAAATGCCCAATAACCCTTAAAAATGGATTAATTACATTAAAAAAACAAAAATTGGTTTAAAAAACCACTTTGTAACCATATAATATAGTTAAAGGGCTTTAGCCCCCTCCACCCGGGCGCGCGCACCTTTTAAGGTCACATGGCAGGTTCATGTGGCCACGCGCTATAGCGCGGGCCACTCCTTTCGCTAGCACCCACACCTGGTTCCATGGTAAAAGGCATATAGCCGTGGGCTTATCGTTCAAACCCCCGCCGAGCCGTGCTCCTTTACATTTGCGTATGGACATATGTAACCATAGGACTGTGGGTCGGGGCCAAGCCCCGGCCCGACCCCCCGTCATTTATACATACANACAAGTCACAAACAATGGCACATTGGTAACGGGAGCTCGGTTAAGGCGTGAATGGAGGTGGAGGTCTGGGGTTCGAATCCCCCGGGCTCCAAACAATTTTTATATAGCTGTCATTGGCTAAACCCGAGGTGCCACGTGGAAGCCCGTGATTGGGCCACGTGGTGCCTTTAAAAACCAATCAACACATGCCACATGTCAGTCGCCCATTGGTCCACGTCATCCACCGTACTGCCACGCGTCAACCTACCACGTCAGCTTCCATACGTCCAGTCAGCACTGGCACATCAGCGCCACGTCACTTTTCATATGATGCTGATGTCATCTTCCACGTAAGCTGCTGACGTCACCCTGCCACGTGTCACCCTTTCAGTGGTGACATGTTTCACTCCAGGATTGGTCCATATGCACGCCAAAAATGCCAAATCAGCCTGACACGTGTCACGCTCTGAGGCTGCCACGTGTCCTGTACGGACCTGCCCCGTGTCATCTCTTGATGCTGCCACGTGTCACTGTACAGAATCGCCATGTGTCACCGTACGGATGTGCCACGTTAGCTATACAGACTGACACGTCCGATGTACTGACTGACACGTCTCTGTACGGACTGTACGGACAGGTACAGTCAACATCCAAAATTTTGCATGTTTGGCTCGGCGGACAGAATGCAATATATTCTCCATACGGACTCCGTTTGACATAAAAATTATACCATCGGAATCAGGAAGACGAGACGGACGCAATGGGGTTGGTTTCGTCGGATTCCGAGCACTTTCATTTTTGAGCATTTTTCATGCCCTCACAGCCTTCTGAATCCGATTTCAGATCATGCCTCCTTATTATCCATTTTGTTTTGTGGGAGTCATATCCCTCAACCAAGCCTTACAGTAGGAGGTTGGAATATCCCTTCCTACAGATCCAATCCTAGCTTCACTTTTCTAGAAGCAAGTGCTCAAATGGGCGATCATTCTACCTATTACATCACATCCATCTATCCTTCTTCCGCTATGTCAGTTCCTACAAATGCTTTTCCCATGGCAGACCTCCGTCTGTCCTCGAGAATTTCATCTGGGGGGTGTCATTTTTATAGTATGGGAAACCTCCTTCACAAATTTCCTTCATCTAGGGGAAACATATATCCTCAGATGAGTAACCCTTGTCATGTCGCTTTCTCTTCACAAGCGGCTTCCTCGGTGACGATGCCCTTACAACCCTTTATGAATCAATATGGAAGAGGATATTACCCTATTTAACAAGGCCATGGTGTATACCAGAACCCTTCTTGGCCTGCAATTTCTCAAAACCAGTCTTTCCTGAAACCTTGGTCTCAAACGCCGCAACCAACCATCGCCACTAGTCCATTCACTGCAAGTCATCCTGGCATTATATCACCAACCTCTGCTAGTCATGATGGAGATTGGTAAACAACCTCTGCAAGTCATGTTGAATACCAACAACTAGTGATCCAGATGGATTTCGGTGGCCTCCCACCTATTCCAACTGGTTCATTTTGGCAGTTTTCGCGTTTGGCAGTTTTTTTCCTAGTTTCTGGATCCCTGACTTGCGGGGTCATTTTGAGGCCCTAAACAACGTTTTTAGGGCTCGCCACAATCATAAAATATTTTGATAAATAGAAGCAAAATGTTTATTCCTCGGATATACCTTTCTAACAAGATATCATGCACCTAACACATAGATCATATTCAAAAGTTACGACCCCGACAAGTTGATGTACTAACTTACCCAAATGGGGCCCACATGACTCTTGGTTCTTCATCTCCTAGGGTTAGGTTTTTGGTTTTCTAGGATTTTTTACAATCATGTTTATTGTAAAAATTCCTTCAGAGCCTCATTGTAATCATCTTCTTGTGAATGAGTGCAACCATAAAATCTCTTCTCAGAGATAATCCACCACCATTCCAACAAGCTTGTTTTCTGTTGCATTTTACAGTTTCACCTTATTTCCTTATTGAATAGAAAACCAGTTTTATTGTATCTTTGTTATTCTATGTTAAGAATATTTTAATAATCTATATTCATTTCATTCTACTCATAAAATCTGGATTAACCAGCTGCTGCAAGTCATGTCGAGGGAACAAGTCCAGTCACTGCAAGTCATACTGGCATCATATCACCAACCTCTGCTAGTCATGTTGGAAATAGTTCAACAACCTCTGCAAGTCATGTTGAAGACACACAACCAACCGTTGCAAGTCATGCTAGGGGCACTAGTCCAGTCACTTCAATTCATACTGAAATTATATCACCAACCTATGGTAGTAATGTTGGAGATTGGTCGACAACCTCTACTAGTCATGTTGAAGACCAGGAACCAGCCGCTACAAGTCATGTTGGGGACACAAATGTAGTCACTGCTAGTCGCACTGCACATACATCACCAACCTCTTCTAGTCATGTTGGGGATTCATCACCAACCTATGCTAGTCATGTTGGGGGTTCATCATCAACCTCTTCTAGTCATGTTGAAGGTTCATCACCAACCTCTGATAGTCATGTTGGTAATTCATCACCAACCTCTACAAGTCATGTTGGAGATTTTATACTATCCACTGCAAGTCATGATGGAAGCATGTCACCAGCCACTGCAAGTCATGCTGGGAGAATTAATATGATTAATAATCCTAGACGTGTAATATGTAAGCCCAAGTTCCTTTGTACGCTTTGAAAAGGATATCACCTTACTCATTTGTGCCCTGTTACTGCTATGGTACAAGAAGTGTGGTCCTTTCCTGGGGGCCCTTTGGGTTATGAGTCGTCTTTGGTTTCCCAACATTCTAGTCCTTCTTTGGTTGATACAATGGTTGTACCGATGCAATATTTGTATGACACCCCTCTTTATTTAGGGGATGATGCGTCTGTGCACCTTTTTGTCTCACATCCTATTCAACCAACAGTTGTCTCGATACAATCTTCGACCAATACCACCCCTTTTTTTTGGGTGATGCATATCTTGATATTTGTGTCTCGCATCCTATTCAACCAATGGTTGAAGAAGTGGTCATGCCGATGAAATCTTCGGTCGATCTCGCTCTTCTCTTGGAAAGTGACAATTCTAAGGAAATGACATTGCCGATGAAATCTTTGGTCAATCCCACTCTTCTTTTGGGGGGTGATGAGTCCTTTGACCATGTCCTTAGCATTTCTAGTTCTATACCTTCTGCACAAGGGATAATTCCACTCTCTTTGAGTACACTTCCTTGAAGTCCTAGGGTGGTTTCCTTTGATTGGAATGATCATATAGAGCCTCGGCTTCCTTCTTCTACACCCTTCCAGATAAGGGGCATTCTTCGATATATTGTAGATAAGGTAACCTCTACAAGTATTTTATCCTCCTCGACTTGGAAATATTTGGGTTTTCCCAAGATTGTGTCAGTTATCTATGAGTTAGTGACCTTCAACAGAAGTCCTACACGGGAGCCTTGGCCTCCCCCATCATATGTTTCTTAGAACAACATCCCCGAGTCTTGTTTAATCTCTTTTCTGACTCTACCAAAAAGAGAAAATATTTCTGAGTGAGCTTGTCTCTTTCACACTAATTAATTGGATCTGAAAGGATGTCTATTTGGTGTAAGTTTAACCCTTTTTCGGACCAAGTAGACTAATTTTTAAAAAGGAATACTCTAGTCACTAGTTGCTAGAAGAGTTTTCCTGGGTATTGTTTTATACTTTTTCGGGCCTAGGAGACTAAATTTACGAAAAATGACATTTTTTGGTGTTAAGTTGTAATTGCATCTCATTCTCTTGCTTGCAGTATTGAGCCTATTGTCGATTCTCACTTTCACATTATAATCCTATCACCTCAATAGTTTGCATCATCAGTCAAGTAGAGCCTTGTTTATATCCTTTGCATCTTGACACCCTATAAACTAAGAGGAAAAATTCCCTCGAGTTTCCATATCCTGCTTGCACCTCCTTGCATTGAGAATAGGTATGTTCCAGTGTTGGAAATAGTTTCTTACTAGCGACACTCATTTCCTCCTTTGTATCATAGCATTTATTTGACTATGAAAAAAAAAAAAAAAATTGGGAGGGAAAAGAATATTATCTTATATTGGCAACAATCGTGTTGCCTTTGAACAGAGCACAAAACTTTTGAGTCCACTTGTCATAAACATTTTGGGTTTAGCGTGACCTTAGGAATATGACCTCGTTACTTAGAGTTTACTCCCTCGACTAGTTACTCTTCCAATCCCTATGGAGAGTTTGATTGGTTCATCCTACATCACAAAGTTTCATCATTAATTCTATGCTGCTAGAATCTTCCATGTGTCTCGTGCTCTTGTTCAAAGGATGTCTATCAACCGGTGTCGTTCATTCTTCATAACTCTTGAAATTTCATGTGGCCATACCCTCATTGTGTCGCAGAGTTACATGAAGTTGTAGTCCTACCATTCACCCTAGTCCTACTTTCATCATTGGTAGGTTACCTTGAACCCAACACTCAACATTTCATCATTGTTCGTTGACTGGGGGATTTCCCTTATGTTAGACGAAAATAAATATATTCACACATTGGGATTAGTGTAGTGTCTTGGATGCCATTAGCCTTATTGGTGGTTTCCTCTCCTTTGCAGTAGTTTTCCTTATTAGATGATATTTAGAGGGCCTTTTTAATGTACCACTTGCATCTGGCCCATGCGAAAGACGCACAGGGTCATTGGTTTGTGAACATGTTCTTCGTCGGATTTCCTCCAAATCATCAAGCTCATGATTTGTACCTCGTGTTGAATGATGAGATATGCCTCAATTCTCTCCTTTCAGCAGGTCTCCTTCCATCGACTTCAACCCATCTATTCTCAAAATGAGACCTATAGTCCTATGTGTACCTAGAGGCTTGCAGTCATTAGTCAAAGGTTCTCCCTCCATTTACAATTAGGAATACATCAATGTCTCATGATTGATGGATTCTTCAAGTGTTCGACCTTGACACCTTTATTCACACTTGTAGAATGTACTCATTTCCTTGATACCTACTTTCATTATCGGTAGGTTGTCCCGTGTTTGTTAACGATATACGTTAATGACTGGTAATCAAACAAAGTCTCATTGTGTTCAACCTCAACTCCTTTATTCACACGATGTAGAATTGCACCTTTGGAGGATCGTGTAGAAGACTTGAAGACATCAGTTCATAGTCACAACTTTCGTGAGTTGTTTCTATGTTTCATTGGACCAATACCTATGTGACTTCATTGATCATGGGAGATCCGATTAAATCCATTCTATACAGATATCTTCAGATTGATTTTGAGACTATTTTTACTGGGCCTTTTTCATGACTATGATAGCCTTTGGAATGTATCCACCTTTGTATTTCCTATTCATGGCAATGAACATTTGTTTGGTATATTTTCACATGGATCTGCATTGTAATTCAAATTGGCAGCCATGTGTGCAAATTCAGTACAGATTGTAATATTCTCATGAGAAACTAGTTCTTCTGGGTATTATAATGTATTTAGGACATCACAGATACTCCTTTGACCTCACACATTAGGGGGCATCTGTTATAGAAATATTTTCCTCACCCTATGAAAATTTTCTCAGAAGGCCTTTTTCAATTTCCCTATGCAGACTTGAAGTCCTTTTTTGCAGTTCCCAGAGATAAAAATAATATTTTTCCACATATACACATCCTATTAGTTATACAGCATGCATATACGCAGGTTGCACCATTAAAGTCTGTGTACATCGGGTTTTGTGCACAAAATTAAAAAATGGTGTCGGGTTTCCATGACACATCACAAGATCTATGATCCTTGACCTTCCATATACTAGAAAAGTTTTGACTCGGCTCTTCAGTTCCATTTGAAGGCTATAAATGGGCTATATCCAAGCTGTGAAAAAGAGGAGAAGAATTCAACTTTGAGAGAAAATCTACTCTGGAGAAATTATTCACTTCATATTGAGTCTGCATCCCTTTATCCTTTTAAGTATAAACACATTGTTCATCCCCCATGCTCTTCCCTACTTGATTGAGAACCTCATTGTCTCTCTTATATGAGCTTTCCTTTGGTGGAGGCCCAGGTGGAAGGGACTTAGTTTCTTAGTTCCAAACCGTGTCGACACAAAAGTTTGTAATTCATTCACTTCTGTTGATTACATTTTAACATAAATACTCTTTTCTCATCCAATTAATGTCTTGCAAATATTGGAATTGTTATTCCATGGGAATATTTGTTATGAATATTGATGGATTATGCTATTTAAAGTGATAACTTTATATATTATCACCATATTCTTGTGTTTCTTGGTTGTTGAGGACACATTGCAGGTGTATTTCTTTGAGTCGAGTGCTCAACGATGAACTTCATTGAACGTCTGGACAAGGTAGGCTCTTTATCTTGTCTTGTTAGCATATTTTAAATATAGCATACCTGAGATTAGAGTTGATTTCAACAGTCATTTCTGTCTATTGTGGTTTACCCCATGCCATAGAGAGATTTTCCTCGTAACAATGTGTGTGACTGAATATATTAATGCACTATGTATTTGCATTGCAATAGAGTATTGTTGTGAAGATATTGCTATAATTACATTGTTGTGAGAGCTCAATGTAGGATGCTTGTGAGGATGAGAGTTTATTTTTGAATATGAACTAGAGCATAGATATTTTCTATATAATCATGGAAGTGTGCATGCATCCCATATATGTGAAGGATCTTCATATGAGGATGTTTCTTTAGTTTATGAACTAACCATTGGTTTCAGGATTGTGTGGCATAAGTCAAAGGTTGATGTTGTGATAAAGTAGCATAAAGAGGTTGAGAATATATAAATATTGAAGAAACCATCGTACATACTACAACTCTCGAGTTGCAGCAAAAGAAACTCTTGTTTGCATAAAAATAAACCCTTGAGTTGCAACACAAGAATGGTTGCGACTCTCAAGTTGCAACAAAAGAATGTGGAGTAGAAGGGTTAGTACATACTAGTGTTATATAACATCTATTTTCTTGTACTATAGGGGAGAAGGCATGGGTGTATGATATAAGAGAAGGAATTGGTAGATGCAAAACCCTAGTGGTTGTAACATGATCGGTTTGATGAATCCCCGAGGTTCAATAATGCAGGAGAATCATTAGAGAAACTACGTTTTCTCAATATTGTGCAAGATCTTGAATTTCTATTGCATATATACTCTGACAGATAGGGCAGTGGAGGCTCTCTACATCAATAAACCTTTGTTTAGATTTACCGCATAGTAGAAACCTATCACCATTCAAATTACAACAAAATAATATTATGAATAAAGTTCAATGTTTATTATAACTTATTTTATTATATTATAAACATGAATGTAGACTTGGAGTATTAAAAAAAGAGCACACTTATTAGAAGAAATTTTTGATATGAATTAATGTCAAAAATATATAGAAGATGAAAAAGTCAATGCTTATTCTGTCATATCTCAAATATGGCACCAACATAAGACAATATGGAAACAACATAAGAGATAAATTAAATTTTACTATGAATTAAATTTATGAATTAACTATTATATAAAATTATTTAATATTATAAATTAATAAGTATAGTAAAAATTTGTAATTACAATATAAATATTAAATAATATTAAAAATTATATAATAATAATATATAATGTAATATTATTATATAATAATGTAATAATAGTAATATCGTATTAAAATATATTGGAATTAGAGATTATTATTCATATATAATAATAATGAAAGTATAATAAATAAATAATAATAGATAGCATATAATAAATAACATAAGTACTCATTATTTCGAAGGCATGTACATAAAAAAATATTTTAAATATAAATTTAATCAAACTCATTGCACTGATCATTAATGGTCATCGAATAAGAAATAAATAAAAAGGTGATTCAATCACTTGATCAGTGCACCTGCAACATTTGGTCAAACTGTTCGTTGACACAAAAAAATTGGTATATTTGTTATAGGTTTTACTGGTTTATTTGGAGATCTAAACTCAGTTTTTTCACCTTAAAGGAAAGTAACAAATCATATATGTATGTATTATCTCTCTATGTGTATTTGAGATCCGATGAGATACCTTAAGATGGGAAGGGGAAAGAGTGGGATTGACAACTTTTGTGTAAATATTTTTTCCATGAGACTTGACAACAGGTTCCTAGTGCGTTGTTGGCAGCACTACACGTTTTTTTATTTTTCAATGATAAATGACAACTCCTGTAGCTGCCTACGCCTCATCCTGTAAATATTACTATTTGAGGGTGATTATTCGGTTATTAAAAAGATGTTTGATTATTCTTGTTTTACTTTTATCTTGCATTTTTATGCTTGATTCATGACTGTAAGCATGAATCAAGAATTTAAACTTAATTTTGCATTATGACTCTATCCATTGCTTGGTTGCTAAAAAATTCATTATGACTTGTATCTACGTCCTATTCAATATTGGGATGATTTTCCTTTTGAGTTTGTGTGAATATCGATATAATACCTATGTTGATTTGCAATTGGACTATAATCCTGTTCATTTAAATTCTTGGTAAATCAACTTTGATATTAAATTTTCGATTTGCATTTGGATTGTAAAAACGTATCCTCTCCTAACCTTTTCAAATCAAGTATACCTATCACATGTCGTGGGAATTAAATGCACCGGGATCATATCATGTACTTCATTTTAGCTAGCAGTTTGAAGTGGCAGGCCTCTCACTACAAGATAAGGTCTTGTGTTATGCTCTGTACTGACAATGTTCATTACCAGAAATGCCTGAATTTCATGACTGAAACCCTTATGCTTATGTTATGGTCACACTGGTCTATTGCTAGTTTTGTTTCCATGGTATCGACTTGGTCACACTTGTTTTACTACTAGTTAGTTCAAGTCTCCCTTGCTATAATCTGTTCGAACCCGTAATGGCCCCTATCGGCCGAGTAGAGTCGAATGGCTCTCAAACATTGTTTCTTTACGATGATGCGAGTGAGGATCTGAAGAGCCAGGGTTGGGATATGTTTATTAATAAGTTCCAGGGATATAACTTGCAAGTGGCCAAAGAATTTTCCCTTACAATTGATATATATAGAGAAAAGGTGGGTGATATTCAATTGGAGATCACCGAATATTTTCTGAGTGAAGCAACAGGGCTCCCTCTCTCCAGTCAAAAGTGGTTTAAAATTTTGAAATTGGACGAAGTACCTTGGATTGTTTTCATCACCTCTAGAAAGATAAATTATTGTGACAAAGGTATTCCAGTCTCTCTACTCAAGGTTAGATGGAATGGTCTGTTAGTAGTTTTAAAACAATTTATTACCTGTGAAGGTCATTATGGCCTGGTCTTCCTTTACCATGTGAGATTTCTCATGCATTTTATTGGCTTCCATCTAAATATGTCATTTTACCTGCTAAGAAGTTTGCATAAAATGTCGAAGAGATACAAGAAGCCGAATCTAGATTCTAGCCTATTTCACCATGGTTTGATTAAATTATTGTTGGTTCATCGTTTGAAAACCCTAGGTGATGATTGGGATGGGTTTCTAGCTTGAAATGGTTATGTTGAAGAAATTGTTGTAGAAACCGTTGTGGTGGATAAACCTATGATAGAAAAACCTCTTGATCTCTCAAGTGGCAAGCCATATTTCTTGGCTGAAAACCCTCGTGAAGGGGCATTACCCGATCATATTTCATGTGGACAACATAATGTTAGTTCTAAGTTTATTAAAACTCATGTGGATGAACCGGTTGTCTGCCCTAATCCTACTATAAAATATGACAGTAAAAACCCTCACAAACAGTCAAAGAAGAATCAATAAATGTTAGGGTTTGGTAATAAGAGGGTTGGTCGACTCATTTCAAGGATTTTGCATAATAGATCCAAGCCTCATGTGAGCTTGATCGATTTGATTGATATCCATGAGGATTCAGACTCCGAGATTGAAATGTTTCTAGCACAGTAAGATCTGATTTGTTGCAAACCAGACCAAGCATTTGATTATGTCAATAACCTCCCACCATGTCTAAAAGATAGAAAGGGTTTCACAGGCATTAAGATCAGTCAAAGGCTGAAAGTGGGTAGTGTGGATGTTTTAGTACACAATTACACGCTTCCTCAAAAGATTTCCCCTGTTGTGCATTGCGAAGTTTGTTTGCATTGGATAGGGCAGTACTATACATACATCCCCATTCTCCAAGAAAAAATCAAAGCTCTCACAACTCTCAATGAATCGTTGGCAAACAAAAACTGTGAACTCAAGGCCAATGCACAGAGGCAAGCAAAGCGTCTAAAAAGGACATGCAATATTGTTATAAAAAATGCTGACAGTGTAAAGGTCGTGATAAATTCTGAGATATCGTGATCCAATTTTTGTTATTAGTTAAATGGTAAGATTGATTTTTGTTACAGTCATGCTTTATTTGTTGTTTCTTTAATCAATTTAGATCGATTTGTATTTTTTTTTACCAATAATAAGACTGGCTACAGAATCAAGATATTTTGTATCCAAGTCATTTTTTCATATAAATTTAGAAATTATTAGTTAATGAAATGTTTAACTTGCTCTCATCTCATTTTTTCAGGACAAGGTGTATCTGATTGTTGATCTTATGGTATGGAGTATGCTCGACCTAGTGGATTAGATATCTCTTTTTCTTATTTTGTAAATAGGAGAGAACTTTCATATTTTTGAAGATATAATTTGATCATGAGTGGCTCTGAGCCCTCTATATTTGTAATTTTTAGATCTTTTGATATCTGATCCTATCTTAGAAAATAGGAAGTTTAGTTTTCATAAACTCTTTAAATACTCTATATATTTGTAAAGGAAATCATCTTGGCCTAGGGCAGAAGATGGATGAGTGATTCCAAGACCTAATGAAACAACATATATGCATTTTGGCTTTAGCCTTTTGTAAATGATGTTTTCATTTATGTTTTGTTAATCTTAATATACTAATAGGTTTGATAGCTTTAGAATTAACGATCTATTGTGTTTTGGATACATATATTATAAATATCATTTGTTGCCCTAGATATAAATACTGTGATCATATCTCCAATTCGAATGATAGGATTTATCTTTGAATTTTAGTTGAATGATGAAATGTAATAAGTTACGCTCACATTTATCTTGTTGTAACTATGTGCAATTATAAGATCACAGGGTTCAATTTGTGTTTCCTCCTCTGTCATTAAACCTCAACTGCCAATACATGTTTTGAATTTATCTAAAATAGTCATAAAGTCCATTGCAGATTTCTCTCTTGGGCATGACAGTTGGATATTTTTCTCTCATACAGACGTTTGGATACATCTCGCGAACTAACAACAGGTTAGCTCCTTTATCTTTTTCAATTATGTCATTTACATATCAAGGAAACCAGAATATTTGGTTCATCTTTTGACTACATGTACATCTGCGTTTCATAGTTTATTCAATTCAAGATTAGTTATATTTATAAAGGAAAAAATAAAATATTTAAATGTGCTTTCTTAATCTACTTCTTAAAAGAAATTATTTTCGCATTTGATTTCGTAAGTTTCGTTCAAAACTTGCAATTTGTAAATGATGTATATAATATATAGTATCTAATAATTAGTTAGTTATTTCTTTCTCTTGTTTATTTTCTTTTAGGACTTTAGATTGGCTAACAGAGCCATTAAACTCGTCAGAATGAGTTATACCAAACGGCTTGGGTTATTTAGACAACCCCGGACCGGACTCGTTCTTCTAGTTGATGGAAGGTCATTTTTGCCCATCAACAAATGGCACTAGAAGGAGGGCCTGAATACAATTGATGGCACGTGGAAGTCACAAAACTCCACCCCCACATAGTCTCTTCCCTGTAGTAACACGTTGTCTCTCAGACAAAAACGTTACTTCTGAAACAACAACTACCTCGAACAAAAATCCTGGGATTCTTGTTGAGCCAGTAACACCAAACCCTCAAGGGGATGACGTACAAGAAACAGTTCATCAGTCACTCTTAAGGACACACAGTTCTTTGGCCCATATAATACAACCCGCTAGGCATTTCAATCAACCTTTATATTTCTCGGATATCTGAAAGCAACTTAAAGGAACTAGTCTTCATTTAGATTCTTTAGGAGATAATACCACATATCCTGACCATACACCTACTCTTGGAGCCGAGAGATTTGGTATTTCACCTTCCCCACCTCATTCATCTCCATCTTCTTCGGGAGGAGAATCTTCTGATGAAGGCAGTTCCTCGTCTGAACCATCTCAACCTTCGACACCACCTACACCCATGGAAAACCAAAACAATCCCACCAGGTCATGGCTTGATCAAGATGTTGTGGTTGTACCTGAACCCCAACACCCATTGCCAAACACCCGGATAAATGGTTACCTAAATTTGATCCGAATTCTAAGCAATATATCGAAGATCACATAAAGAAATTCATGTTGGCCATTAGACTCTGAAGTGTATAGAATGAAGATGTAGTATGTAGACTCGTTCCTTATACGTTTGAGGGCAATGCCTCTACATGGTATTTCGCTCAGTAGCCCCAGACCATTGTCTCTTGGGACAAATTCGAAACGTATTTTTTGGAGAATTTTGGAGATGATAAAATCCCTGAAGTCTTAGTAATGGAACTCTCCAGCCTAAAAATGAACCCTAAGGAGGAATTAAAATATTTTAACCAAATATTCCTCATGTTAAAGAATCGAATCCCCACATATTCAATGCCTGCAGAAAGCCTAATTGCCGCATATTACACCAAGGCCCTACATAATAATATAGCCATTTGGGTTAAGAGGTCTAAAAAGTCTATATTACTAGAAGCCTTTGAGGAGGAAAGCCAAATCAAAAAAGACATATTAAGTTTGAAAGACAATATCAATAGTGAAGATGAAACAACTTCATCCGCTAAAAAGAAAATCGAAATCCTTGTGAGGCCTCCCCAAGCCAAAAGACAACCAGAAACTCTAGACTTAGAAAGTTTGCAAAAGGTTGTCCAAATATTATCGAATCAAGTCATAGACTTGAAGAGATTGGCCGAAGAAGCATCCTCAAGCAAAGGAAGTTTTAAACCTCCTTTTAGAAAACCTTTTCCCCCCAACCGACCAAATCCTACCCTTGAAGGTCTTAATTTTGAAAGTTTACAACACGCTCTCCAAACTATCCTTGAAGCAGATGATAACTTTGTTCCCCCTGAAAATCTTGAAGGAATAATTGAAGAAGAAGTACCTCAAGAAGAGCAGTCATCTCCCAATATCTTCGGGCACTTCTTCGACAGTATTTTTCAATAAAACTTTGAAACTATGCACCCTTAGAACACCAGAAGAAAAACACAGAGTAAACCCTCTTTCGAAACGAGTAATAATGTGCCTCTGAGACAATCAAAACAAACTGAAATAAAACAGAATTTAGCAGCCCCTGTTTTAGAATATGACTTGATTGAAGACCTGAAAAAACTAAGGGCTACTATTTATGTTTTCTAACTTTTGAAATTTCCTCTTATTCTGCAGAAAATGCTTCAGAACATCACAAAAAATAGTAAAAACAACGACCTGAACAACAAGAAAAATGCATAAATCAGTTCTAAAACAACTCAAAAGATCCCTACTAAAACGACATGTGAACCTTTATATAAAACGCATATAACTTAAAAAACTGTATCAAATGTAGATAAAATTGTTTCAGGGACAGCGACTAAAAATCAGCAGAATTCTGTTGTTAATACTTGCAAAAATGTCCCACCTTTTTTATTAACTTTTGAAATTTTTAATAGAAATGTACATAATTGCATGGTGGATTCCGTCACATCATCGAATGTGATGCCTTTATTTGTTTGCCAAAAAATTAACGCAGAAGTTCAACCTTCTACTCTTAAAATCATTCAACTCGATCGAACGAATGTTAAGGTAATCGGTGAACTGAAAAATGTTCTGGTTAGGTTATCTTCTAATCCTAAGGTTCATCAAATTATTGACATCATTGTTGTTGACATCCCTGAAGTATATGGTTTTTTCTTGATCAGGGATTAGTCCAAGCTGCTACATAGATACTTTTCCACGTATTGGTCGCATTTGTGGTTACCAGAAAATGGGCAGCCAAATAAAATTAGGATAAACCATGAACACTATCTGAAACATACTGTGACAGATATGAATGATCTGAATGAACCTTTTACTGCATCCACTAATTCATTTGAAATGAAAGGAATGAACACTTTCTTCGGTAACTTCATGACCAAAATTTCCCCCATCACCGATCCGGAGAAACAATTAGAGCTCATGACCTGTACTTAGTCAGCAACCTTGCCAAATGTTCCAAAGACTGCCAAAGAATCTTAGATATGGTCACTTTACTTCGATGGATCCAAATCCAAAGAAGGAGTTGGTGCAAGATGTGTACTCATCGACCCGACAAGAAATAAAACTTTCATTGCCTGTCGATTAGAGTTCGAACGCACTAATAACACTGTCAAATACGAAACACTTCTACAAGGGCTTAAGAAATCTTTGGATATGGATGTAAAAAAATTAATAGTGTTCGGTGATTCATAGATAGTGGTCAGACAAGTAATAAACTCCATACAATGTTTGTCACCGCATCTGAGAAGTTACCAAACTGAGGTATGGAATTTGATACATAAATTTTTAGCATTTAACATCAATTCCATTCATAGATTAAGTAATTCTGAGGCTGACTTATTGGATAATGTCGCTTCTAAACTTTTTCCCACAGAAGGTCTCTCTCTAAATGCATTTTCGATTGAATTATTGTTCAGGACATCGATCCTAGACAACATCACCAATTGGAGAGTCTTCGACTACGATCAACAGATCATCAACTTCTTGTACATGGAGGACACTTTCCAAGGTGCAATCATCGATGAAGGCACTCACGATGAAAACCTCCACAAATTCACGGTAATATCAGATCTTAGATCTCCTAAATCGATGTCTAATTTGGTAAAATCTATTCCCAGATCCGTTGTAAGACTAGAATTTTTTTGTGATTTACATGATAAATTTAGAGGGTCAGTCAATTGTAATACAAACAGTTCTTCCTTGACTTATGAGACAGTAAATTTAGGAACTAAGGGAAATCCTCAAAATATCAATTAGGGAACGGGTTGCTCCGAACAAGAACAATCTGCCTTTATCAAACTGTTTAAAGAATTTAAAGATGTTTTCGCCTAGACATATGATGATTTAAATAACATTTGATCCTAATATAATACAACATACCATCCCCATGAAACCACAAACTCATCCTTTCCAGCAAAAATTAAGAAAGATGCACCCCAAATTGGAACCCACTATCAAGAAAGAACTAAATAAATTACTAAATGCAAAGATAATCTTTCCCATGAGGCACACACAATGGGTGTCTAATCTAGTCCCTGTAAGGAAGAAAAGCGGTGAAATTCAACTTTGTGTCAATTTTCGTAACTTGAACCGAGTATCTAATAAAGACAATTATCCTATTCCTCCGATGGAACAAATTCTTCAGCAAGTATCTAGTTCCAAAAGACTGTCACTGTTTGATAGTTTTTTGAGATACAACCAGGTCCTCGTGTCTCCACCAGACTAGTTAAAAACCACTTTTTGTACCCCCTGGGGCACTTACGCCTACAGGAAGATGCCTTTTGGACTTATAAATTCCAGGGCCACTTTTTAGAGAGCAATGAACATCACGTTTCATGGCCTCCTAAATCAATCAGTAGTGGTCTATCTTGATGATGTAACTGTTTTTTCTAAAAACAAGAATGGTCATGTGTCTCACCTTAGGGCGGTTCTAGAACGATGCCGCAAGCATGGCATATCTATCAACCCTAAGAAATTGGTCTTTTCATTTGAGAAAGGAAAATTACTTGGGTTCATAGTGTCCAAATATGGAATGATTATCGTTCCTGAAAGAACTCAAGATATTTCTAAACTCTCCCCTCCCTCTTCCAAGAAATCCATGCAGTCTTTTCTGGGCAAGATTAATTTTGTCACAAGGTTTGTCCCAAGTTTCTCAGAAATCATAAGGCCATTGCAGAATTTAATTAAAAATAATGTCTAGTATCATTGGGGACCACAGGAAAATCAAGCTTTTGATTCCATCAAAAAATCCATAGTGGACGCCCCTTCCTTGATGAGATTTGATTTCTCGCAAGATTTCAATCTTTAAACTTTCGCCTCTGATCGATATTATGTTGTTGTCCTAACACAGAAGAATGTTGAAAGAAAAAAAATTCCCATTCCCTTCATGAGCTCATCTTTTAAAGGGGCCGAAGTGAATTACCTAGTTGTAGATCAACAGGCTTATGCCATTTTTAAGGTAGTGAAACACTTTCGATCATATTTGTTGAAATCTAGAACTAAAGTCATTGTTCCTTACCCTGCTGTCAGAAACTTGTTAGTACAAAAGGAATTGGGTGAAAAACAGGCAAATTGGATGACATCATTACAAGAATATGACCTTGAAATAACCCCTGGACAGATTGTCAGAGGTCAAGGCTTATGTAAACTAGTTGCTGATTCAGTTAAAGAACAAGAAAGTCAAATCAATTCCTCAACTGTAAACCAACATGATAGAAAACAAATCATTTGTACACAAGTTGTTGTTAATTCATGGTTTGATGATATTAAGTTTTATTTAATACACATTTCTTCTCCTCGCCATCTTGATCCAAATAAGAGAAGAGAATTAAGACTAAAATCTGCACCTTTCCAGTTGATAAACCATGTATTATTTCGAAAGAATTTTGATAGTGTTCTCATGCGTTGTTTGGAAAAAGATGAAGCAGAGAAAGTATTATCTGAACTTCATGTTGGTGAGGATGGTGGGCACTTCGGTGGAGACACCACTGCTCACAAAGTATTAACAGTTGGGTACTATTGGCCCACGTTATTCATGTTACAGGTATGAAATAACTGA
>JASDQU010218493.1:10218-25441 GCA_032191745.1 Picea mariana | reverse complement strand
GAAAAAGAACACCTTCCAAAGGATGATCTCTCGCAGCTGGTGGGGTAGCCTGACGTCACTATGATGAAATGTCGTGGATGAAGGGGTGACATGTGTGACTCGAAAATAGGCTGAAGATATGTCCAAAAATGTTTGAAATGAGTGCCATGTGTCAGTGCTAGATGGATGCCACGTGTCTCTAACAGATGGGTGCCAAGTGTTTTTCAGCGCTTGGATATCGATGGGGAAAGCATGTAGATCTTGTATAACTCCCAAAGTAAAATGGGCCTAGAGTGACATGGAGGCTTGAAATGAACATTGAATCTTGGAAATTAACCATGATCGTTGATCTGAGGAGGACACAGGGTAGGGATCTATGGACTCCTGAAAAAACCACTTCGAAGAAAAACGAGCGAGGGGAAGTTAAAAATCTCGAAACCCGAAGTCCCAAAGAAAACTATTGTTGTTGGAATTGGATGGACATGCAACAAATATCGGTAGGCTTTGGGAGAAAACACTCTGGAGGAAATCGGGAGTCGAGAAGCTGAAACTCCCAAAACCAGAAATCTAGAAGTAAATCATGATCGTCCGACGGAGAAGGATACATGGTGCTTGACCTGCAACTCCAAGGCTTCTTCCTAGCCACTAATCCTCTCTCAAATTTGACTTTCCAAATACATGTGAGCCATTGATCTGATCATGATCTACGATCTAGGAAAGCCCCACTTTCATTTCCACATGCCGCTCTTGGATGGAACATTCTTCCTGTTGTGAAGATCATTGGCTCACAAATACTTTAGGAGTTCGGGCTTCAGGCCTTTTAAATGCATAGCTCTTACAATTCTCCAAAGTGCCAAATTCAAGAATTGAGAGATCTGGTAACGCGTGGCCTCTTATTTTGGATGGATGAGATTTATTTCGGGAGTTCGGGCTTCGTGCCTTTTCTTCAGATTGCTCACACAATCATTCAAATTAAATATTCTAAAGTGTGATATATGCCAACGCGTGGGCTCTTGATTTGGATGGCCTATATTTACTTCAGGACCTTAAGTACTTCGAGGCTTCTGGTGATACTGTTTCCAAGATCAACGGTCCCTATTGGTATGATATCAACGGTCCACAATTATTTCAAGAGTTTGGGCTTCGTCTCTTCGAGACTTTTCAATGCCTAATCCCCACAATCTACTGGAGTGCCAAATTTCTAAAGTGAGGGATCTACCTCCATGTTTCTTCTAGATTTGGACGATCAATATTTACTTCAGAAATTTGGGCTTCGGGAGTTTTCTTTTGATTACACATGTAATCCTCCGAAGTAAATATTTCGAAGTGTGAGATCTACTGATGCATGTCCTCATCCCTCAATGGCTTAGATTTTCTTCGAGACTTCAGCTCCTCTTCCTAGTCGTTAATCCTTACGCGGATTTGAAATCCTGACCGCCCGAGAGTCGATGATCTGAACTGCTTATGGGATCTCCACTATTGAAAATCAAACCTGCTTGTTGGTGATTCAAGCCTGAAATGAACTGCTTTGAATGTTGTGCTTTGTGCTCAAGGTTGATACTAGCACAAACAAAGGAATTTAGATGACCTTCTATGAGCTTAATCAATGGAAAACAAGATGACCAGTAATTCAGACCGAAATCATGATATTTTTTCATCCCTTAAAGAAAACAAAAAAACCTAGAGCCGAGGATCGGTCCAGAAAGACACTAAGGAAAACTAGATCATAGATAGGAAAGGGAAATTAACTTTATCAACTAGGTGGAGGAAAAATCCTAGGAATGGTATGTGGAAAAGAGAGATACAAAGAAGGGGTGCATAATTGGGTATTCAAAACAAACACATACAACTCTTGAATACTTTGTGTGATAACAATTGTCATGGCATCATCATCCTGGTTTCCATGCTTCATTGCGGAAACTTCTTTGCCATCTCTAGCATCTTCAATGCTTCCAAACATATGCTCAATGAAGAGCTTATCTATCTTTGTCATTTCTTCTATTGGTTTCAACTATGCGTCAAAGTCCATGAGAATTTCATCATTCCACCTCTCCTTGGTTTTCATCTCTATTGATTGTGTACAATTCTCAGAAGGAAAAAAATTATATTTGAAAGAAACCAATGACTGCATTGCTTCCTCTCCATCATAACTTGCAATCATACACTATTTATTAATTTAAAAAACATGAGGGTTTATGGCCTCATTAAAGGCTTCCAATATCAACTCTTCATATTGATATGAACCTTTGCATTAGTTCAGAAGGTTTCTCTCAAACCTTTCACCAGCATCCTCATCTTCTCTAAGGATGAATCCCTACTCTGGCTCACAGATGCAAAATTTCCTCCCATACTCAACTTCTTTGAGTTCTTCCTTCAACTAAGCATTCAATCTATGCTCCAGTTTCACCTGCAATCCATGCCATCTCACCTTCTTTTATATAATCCATCCACTTCTTTTTCCTTCCTCATCTTATTGTAGAAGCGCCATTAGTACATCTAGTTGTACTTTTATATCAGTGAGTTCCCTATCAAACTCCTCATCACTCATCTTCCTCTTGATGTCCTTTACCTTGACATATTTTTTCCTTTTGTTGTGTCTTTCAACTGAACCTTTGCAATAACCATTTATAGTCATCTAATCTTCCTCTTTTGTGAACTTCACCTTGTTCACTATGAGTTGCAGTCTAGCCTACATAACAAGCCTACTCCAATGACCTATTAGCCACTACCTCACCAAGCTTCTCCATAGCTTAAACATCCTTGAGCACTCTTTCCTCCTCTGGTTTCTACACGTACTTACTCATCTCTCTAAGAACTTCCACTCATCCTCTTATCCTCTTCCTGCCAACCTCAATTGGAAATTATCAAGTTTCTTTTCCATGATCAAGAACATTACTTGCTCTTGGTTACAACTCTCTAGCTGTCATCAATTCCATACCGCTTGTTGGTACCTGGTACATGTAATCAACAAGTTTCTTCTCAATTAGTTGAGAACACAAAAACACCAATTTTACCTCTCATCCAATCTCAATTGGGCATGCATTGCTACAATTTTCCAGCCCTTTTTTTGGCTACTCTATTGCATATCTTCATTATCCTTCAGCTCCCAAAGATAGACAATCTTCTCTATAACTTTAAGAACCTCAATGTTATTTCTCAGGGATCAATTCTTCTCTACTTTCTCCTCCAAAGAGTGTAACCTTGCGCTTTGATACCACATAATGCAGGGGTTACCTGCAATTTCACATTCTACTGGGCCTACAGTATTAATTCAAAATCAAGATATGGCTAACTAAAATAGTTAATCCTTCATTAGACTTAATTTCATCAGAAATAGTCCTCTCTTAGATTTATGGTTAAATGTGTGGCCATAAACTATATTCTTGAATCACTTAAGCTCTAACTCTTTCTAATTCCATTTGGCTCAACACCTGGAACCTCGTATCAACTCATTAAGAACATAACACTCAACTCGACTAGGTTTTCATTCTATCTTTGCCACAATATATTAAGGTTTTATTTGGCCAATCCGCCAACTCTAACCACCAAATTATCGCCTCCACTAACTCCACACTTATGCCAACTATATTTCCAACCCTATGGATTCCAAACTTTACAAAATGTGATTTCATTAGTTTTGTGCATACCATTTTATAGAAATATATGTCTCCTCTCAATCCATTCTCAATGGCTCACAACCATTGGATTCAATCGATGCTGCACTCGAAAATAATCAAAGGAATATTATATAAGGATTGTGTATCACAATTATAGGTCGACTTCAGTCAATTCTGGGCCATGCTCAAACAACTACAACCATTGATCATTACCAATTCAATTGTTTTCATTTATTCTAGAAATGATTAAGTTAGGTTTAGATTCACAAAAATCTGAATAAAACTCCCACAATTTTATCAAGATTTTATCACAAATTCTTCAATGGTCCATCTAGGTGTTTCACTATGCATTCACACTTTCAACACAAATGATTAAAATTCTAGATTTCTCATGAGAACAAAATGAATGTTCATAAGTGAATGCTCTGCCCATAGAGCCATTTCCATAGATCTCAGTTTGTGGCACTTAAAATTGTATGAAAGGATGACTTACCATTATATCTCCTCCTGGAAAACGATACTTCTGACTACACCTGCCTCTTAGCAACTCAACATAGATACCAATATTAGAATACAAAACAATTAGATGTCCACTCCTCAACGCTTGAACTAGAACTCCTCCAACGAAGATTTAAAAGGTGATTTAATTCCAGGACATTTAAATTGCATGCAACATCATCAACATTCAGGGTTTAAACAATTGGACTGACTATCTAATGCTTTCTCTGTTCTATTAGTGGTTTTCCTTTCCTCCAGAGCCAAGAATATATCAATTATTATACTTCTGTTGACTTACCCACATGGAGTGCCATAAGATTTCAACATATTCCAGAACCCAATTCAACCTCCTTAACTGGAATTTCAAAATAAATTCTACCCAGCTCTATTGGACCAAAATCTCTCTCATAGATATTCTACCCACTTCAATCTATCCTAAAGGAAATCAAACCATTTCGTTTACTTCTCGACAATATTTCAATTAAAACACTAAATACTCTACTTATTAGGGTTAATGCAAAAAATAGTTAATTTATGCTAATTAAATATTATTCACCACGGTTTAAACATACACAGATGCATAAACTCAGATACACATAGTTTAGTGGTGAAATTCCCTTCCAATCCATAATTAAAACTTATGTACATGCTCACTTAAACAAACCCTGATCTATTTGGCCTAAATTACTTTTGCAGGCCGACTGAATCTAGATAATTCTTTAATCCCCATATTCTTACATATTATATAGAAGCATACTAAATATTCTAGCTCAAGAAATAGATTCCTACAATTTCTGCAACTATTTTACTAATTATAGAAACTCGGGTCTATCCTCAATGACTCACCAATGAGATCCTTCATAACTCCTTTGAGTATTGCCACCAATTTTGGATTTGGTTACATGACTCATCATCTAATTCTAATGACCCATGAGTTGACTAACACCTCATCCTAATTATAACCTTCTACACTTAACTTACAAACTATGAAGATTTACAAATATTTTACAACGAAACCCCTTGGGTTAATTTCAATACCCCAAGGTTTGATCATTATTTAGAATTTTTTATTATAGATTATGCTCTTGCATCATTTACAAGCTCCAACCTGAAGGAAAATTCAACTCTTTGGATTCTCTGGATTCAACTAGAATGAGCTACGACCCCCTTTCCTTGCTCCTTCCTTCTGCCCTAAAATATAAGTGTAGACTCAACCTTTCACTATCATTGCCACTGCCACTGTCAGTGATATTGTCACTGATAATTAAATTTTCATTGATAATCAAATTGTCACCAAATTTTCACTTTCCATGGCATTGATATTAATACCTCATCATCAACATCATCATCAACAAGCCCAAATCCACTCTCATAAATCGTACACCAAGACCATCACCAAGATGTGCATCAAACCATCTGCTAAGACATATGTGCCATATCATCCATGTAAAAAGCATGATCCATGTCCATAAACCATGTGCCAATATATTCCTCAAATATGGGCCATAACATTCATCAACCATTTACCAAAACATGTGCCATCACATCCATCAACCATGTACGAAGATATGCCTCAAACATGTAAACATATACCAAAGTACATCTCAAACCATGTACCCAATATCCAAGATGCTCCTTAAACCATGCACCAAAGATATATTCCAATATATCAAAGATATGTACCAACAATATGCCTCAATATATATGCCTCAAACCATGTACCAAACATATACCATACATCCAAGATGTGCCTCAAAGCATATGCCCAAATCTCCAAAACATGCCTCTAGCTTGTATCAAGACATAAACCTGAAAATACATATAAAAACATACCTCTGCACATGTGAGAAACCTAGTGCAATCCATTACAGAACCTCATACCTTCTTCATCCTCATCAAGAATATAATAGCATCTTCATCAAACTTTACCTCAGTCTCGCGAGACTATATTTTGGATTAGTCACAAACCCTAACTTTCAACAAGAATAACTATGTACTTATAATGAACAAAGGTCTGAAACTTGTGCCCAATATTCTTCAATATATTCTCTGAAATTCCTCCAAGTATCACTCCTTGAATCGTCCCTCAAAAGGGGATATAGAGAAAATGGTAGACCTTGTTGAATTCTGACCTATTATGGAGAGTGAACTTGTATAGCATGCAACACACTGAATATTTGATATCTGGTTTTGAATCTTGCACACAACATACTACATACTATAATATTTCCAATGCAATTGGTCTCATAAAATGTGGATCCTATATGAATAAGTTATGACTATTTTTCTCCTAACACATGTTTGAGACTAGTTTCAGGAGTAGTCAAAAACCTTATCTTCCACAGAGTGTATCTCCAAAAATAAAACTACTCAGAAGATGAACTTTTTACCATAGGTACCTTGATATGTATTCTCAACATCCTCTAAGTTTTTTCTATATTGATCATTCTAGAAAAAACGTTATAGAAAAAATGGTAAGATGACCTTTAAATAACATACCTTATAACACATCATCACAAGACTTCATCCTCCCTTGGAATTTCTCCCTTCTTCACTTCATCTTCCCTCTGAAATTCACCGCATATGTCCTTGGTTAGCTTAGATTAATAACACTTGAGTTGATGTGATAAATGAACTCCTAGGTGCCTTATTTATACTAGATCTGACACCCTCTTTTTAGGGTTGACTTGACTCAAATAAAATTCAATTTAATTTTTTAATGATTATTCCATTGAGGCCGACTTTACCAACAATATCCTTAATATTTATTTTAATATTATTTGCAATGGGTCTGAATTGTAACTTCTTGTTTACAACAAATTTTCTTCTTTTAATTAATTTGGGGTCGACTTGTCACTTCTTATTACAATTGTTTAGGGCTTCGTATTACATCATTGACAACCAAATATTCAACAATACCCCCCTTTGGCATTGATAGAAACATGCATACTCTCCCTATGACCAATGCTCCCGATCTTTCTCTCCTCATGTTTCTCTCCCCCTTTGACATCAATGGAAAAGGGTGAATTGCTTTTGGGTTTCTCCCCATGTCTTCATGCTTCTGATATTTCTCTCATGATCTTTCTCTTCCCTTTTGATATTAATAGAAAAGAGTGACTCCACTTGACAATACACTTTCTCTGAAAAATCTCTCTTTATCTTCATGCACTTCCTCTATCTTCATGCCTTCGATTTTTCTCTTGTGATTTTGTTCATTATCTTCTCCTTTGACATTAAGAGTAATTTCCTTTGACGATTTCTCTCCCCCTATATTCTTTTGTAATATGTTGTGTAGATAAATTTGGTGATTCGTGTATATGGTTTCTTTCATCTCTTCTGATGCTCTTGTCCATTAGTGATTCTTGTTACTGTAATCTAGTGATGTATATGAAAATATTTGATGTTAAGTTTCCTTCATTACTTGACTTCAAGTCTTCAAGGCTTATCATCTTCACTCAACTGACATCAATGACATAATCATCCAACAATATTCTCTCGATAGTATAACTCTTCCTGATGATTTCTCTCTATCTTGTTGTGCCTTTCATTGCTTTCCTTCCTAGCTGGTTTCACATGTCAATACACTTTACTTCTTAGTCATATGTTTTACAATGATTCCATATTCCTTTCTAAAATTCCTTCTAAAATCATTCTTTTCATCCACTATCATGTATCCTCTCTATTTCATGTCAAGTATTCTCTTCTAGACCTGCCACATATCTCATGGATTCATTTATGTCTATATGTCATACCAATTGTCCATGAATCTACTACACAACTGTCCACGTTGTTGACTACTTTTCTGCTTTATTGTTCTGAAAACTTCTTCGAATCTAATGCAATTGGTCATGGCATATTTTCTCAAGATAAATCAAATATGTACATTAGTCTATTCTATATTCAAATCAAACTCTACAAGTCTGCAATATTTTGTTTTGAAAATGTACATGCATGAATACGTGCTTGAAATATTTCATGAATCTTTGCCTCAAAACTATGTCAATGACATTCTTCTTAATTGCCAACTGACTTCTTCATACCTATATGGAGATGTGTCTTGAAAAATGACTTCTTAATTAACCAATATGATACATTCTGCACCTCCAACAAACCACTATGAATCTGTCTTCCCAAAATTTGCAAACAACCACTTTAGACTGGATGAAATATAGTTCTCTAATATGTAATGGATACAACTGCTTAGATTCCCCCTCTTCAACATTCACATTTCTAGGAGTATCCAATATGGATGGCTTAGAATGATGGATGAAGTCACTCTGATGCGAAGTCATCATTAACATCTTCCTTTTTACCTGTAGATTCATCATGACTTTTCACTATTGCAAATCCTGAGAGTATGATTTCTAGGAGTACCTCATTCACCTACTCTTTGTTCACCTACTCTTTTTTTTTCTTTCCTTCTTATCCAAACTTTATTGCAATTGATATCAATGTTTTCTTTCATGGAAGTATCCATCATGCTTCTACAATTACGAGCACAGTGTCCATATTTTTGTCATTTGTAACATTCAATATTGTAGGGAGCGACATAAGCATTTATTTCTTGAATATTTCTTCCATAAGCTCTGCAGTCTACATTTTTATGTCCAAATTTATTACGAGTAAAAAAATGACCATGAAATAAACTTTGATACCTGGAAGTAAATGATCTTCGTTATGATGTAGTCCTTATGAATTCATGCCTTATCTGATATTTTCTTGTCCTTCTGAATTCATGCCTTATCCAATATTTTCTTCTATTGTTTCCTTCACAATGATTCAAGTATTTGATACATGGGAATAGAAGGTCCTCTTTGAGATAAATCTCTTTTGTATTCATTCCTCTTTGACTCTTGTTGACCATGATTTTTTCCTTTGAGAGTGTCTGCATAATTTGTAGCCTTGTCTTCATTCTTCCTTTCCGACAACCTAGAACTCTTATCTTCAACTTTCATTACTGGCTGTGTGGAGATTCCTTTCTCTTCGACATTCTTGTTGGAATTGGTATTTGCATCTTCTTTATATGAGGTCTCAATAATGTATCCAAGACCTGTTTTATTGAATGTTGACCTTTTACAACTGATAATATATTCTAGTACTTGAGAGCTCTTCAATTTATTGTTGAGATTGGCAACTTCAACCCTGAATGTAACAACTTATTCTTCAATCTTCTCACAATCTTCTTCCTTCTTCATCATATGGATCTTCATTACTTATTCCATTCTCTTTGCTTCTTCAAGTTGGGTTTTCAAGGAGATGATTTCTTCTTCAAATGTTCTTTATTATTTACTAAATAAAGTTTCAAGCTTGTTTAAGTCCTCATATATTTCCTTGATATGATTTGCCAAAATATGTTCCCTCTTCTCTGTTTCCTTTCTTTGTGATACTATTTTAGCTTCCAAACACTCATTTATCTTATGTTTTTCTTCCAACTAATTTTTGATAGTTTCTTCAGTCACTTTGGCTTCTTCCAACTGATCTTTTAGGTTTATGAAATTGTGATGGGATTCTTCATAATTTGTGTTCAATTCTTTCTTTAGGGACTTGTTTTCCTTCCTTTATTTTCTTAGCTCACTTAAGGAATTGATTAGTTTAGCCTCAAGATCCTCTACGCCTACTTCACAATCTTCTTCTTCTAAATTATTTTGACATGATGATCAATTGTTTTCTCATTATGTCCTTGTATATTCTTTAGCATGATTTGGATATGTGATAAGAGGAGATCTCTTATAATAGATATTATGTCACTTATCCAAAATTTCTTTGGTTGATGAACATTTTCCCACTTTGGATTTTACCAGATCAGATAATCTATCCAAGATTATATCCATTGCTATTTTTTTGTTCCTTTTTAATTCCTTCTTGGCTGTAGTCTTCAGTGAATTTGAAGCGATGTATCCTAAAAAAATTAAGTACCAAACATCACACCCATGTGGCTCTAAAAATACTTTCATTCTTAAGATCCATATATCATAGTTATGGCCATCGAAAATTGGTGTTCCATTCTTAATGTACTCCATGATCTACCTTCCAGTGGTTAGATTGTTTCTTGAAGAACCTGCTCTGATACCAATTGTTGGAATATTCACAAATACTGAGAGGGGGGGTGAATCAATATTGAGAACTTTTTACCACTTTAAATCAAAACATGTAATCTTCAATGATTCCATTCACTTATGATTTCATTTAATATATAACCATAAACAATGCATCACATCATAAAAACAAATACACAGTACACCAAAACTTTACGTGGAAACCCAAATGGGAGAAAACCATAGAATGATTTCTTATATATCAAATTATTACATTCATAGGAAGAACCAACTTCCAAAATTCTCCAACATCAACTGGAAGGAGGCCCCAACCCCCTATTTACAAGCTCCAACATGAAGGAATATCCAAATCCCTATATTCTCCATATTTGAATGAAAGGAGGCTACGACCCCCTAATTTATAGGCTCCAACCTGAAGGAAGCTCCAGCTCCCTATATTCTTCATCTTCAACTGGAAGGAGGCTATGACCCCCTTTCCTTGCCCTTTCCTTCTGCCTTGAAATATATGTGTAGATTCAACCTGTCATTGTCATTGTCCTTGATACTGTCACTGATATTTTCACTGATAATTAACCTGTCACTGATACTCAACCTATCACCAACCTATCATTGTCCCTGTAACTAATATTGATACCTCATTATCAACATCATCATCAATGAGACCATATCTACTCTCATAAATCATACACTAAGACCATCACCAAGATGTGCATAAAACCATATGCTAAGACATGTGTTCCATATCATCCATCTAACAAGAATGTGCCATATCCATAAACCATGTGCCGTAACATCCATCAACAATGTACTAAAACATGTTCCATCACATCCATCAACCATGTACCAAGATTTTCCTAAAAGATGTAAACATATACCAAAGTACATATCAAACCATGTACCCAATATCCAAGATGCTCATCAAACCATGTGCCAAATATATATTCCAATATATCCAAGATATGTACCAACAATATGCCTCAAACCATATACCATACATCCAAGATGTGCTTCAAATCTATGCTCAAATCTCCAAAACATACCTCAAGCATGTATCAATAAATAACCCTCAAAATACATATAAAAGATACCTCTGAACATGTGATCATCCTAGTGCATTCCATCACAGACCCTCATACCTTCTTCATTTTCAACAACAAGAGAATAACAGTTTCATCAAACTTTACCTCATTCTCGCGTGACTAATTTTTCGATTAGTCACAAACCCTAACTTTCAACAAGCATAAATTTGTACCTGTAATGAATAGAGGTATGGAATTTCTACTCATTATTCTTCAATATCTTCTCTAAAATTCCTCCAAGTTACACTCCTTGAATCGTCCCTGAAAATGTGTTATAGCGAAAATGGCAGACCTTGTTGAATTCTGACCTATTTTGGATAGCAAACTTTTAGAGCATACCACGTGATGAATATTTGATATCTGGTTCTAAAAATTGTGCACAACATACTAAAAACTGTAGTCTTTCCAATGCAATTGGCCTCACATAATTTGGATCCTCTATGAAGAATTTGTGAATAGTTTCTCAGAACACTTGGTTGAGACTAGTTTCAGGACTAGTCAAAAACCCTATCTTCCACAGAGTGTATCTCCAAAAATACAACGACCGAGAAGATGGAATGTTTACCATAGATACCTTGATATGTATTTTCAACAACCTCCAAGTTTTTCTATATGAATCATTCTAGAAAAAAATTATAGTGAAAATGGTAAGATGATCTTTAAATAACATACCTTAGAACACATCATCACAACAATTCATCCTCCCTTGGAATTTCTCCCTTATTCACTTCATCTTCCCTCTAAACTTTTCCTTAGATATCCTTGGTTACCTCAAATAAATATCACTTAATTCGATGTGACAAATGAATTCTTAGGTTCCTTATTTATACTAGATCTGATACCCCTTTTTTAGGGTCGACTTGACCCAACTAATATTCAATTTAATTTTTTTATGATTATTCCATTGAGGCCGACTTTACCAACAATATCCCTAATATTTATTTTAATATTCATTGCAATGGGGTCGACTTGTAACTTCTTGTTTGCAACAACTTTTCTTCTTTTGATTTGGATTTTACGAGAAGAACAAAATGAATACAGATTATTAAAATATGCTTAATACAAAATAACAAAGATACAATAAAGTTGGTTTCTATTCAATAAGGAAATAATCTGAAACTATAAAATGCAGTGGAAAAAAAGCTTGCTGGAATGGTGGCGGCTTGTCTCTGAGAAGAGATGTGACAGATACACTCATTCGCAAGGAGATGATTACAATGAGGCTCTAAAGGCCTTTTTGCAATAAAAATTAATGCCAAAACCCTAGACATCCAAAAACCTAACCCTAGGAGATGAAGCTCTAAAAGTCATATGGGCCCCGTTGGGGTAAGCTAGTACATCAACTTCTCAGGGTCGTAACTTTTTCATATGATATTTTATTTAGGCCCACGATACCTCGTTGGAAAGGTATATCTAAAGACTACACATATTTCCATTATACTTTGAATTCATATGCAATCTAATTGTGGCGAGCCCTAAAAAATTTGTTTAGGACCTCAAAACAGCCCCGGAAGTTAGGGACCCAAAAACTAGGAAAAAACTGCCAAACTGGAGAACTACAAAAATGAACAAGTTGGAATAGGTGGGAGGCCACCGAAATCCATCTGATCATTCCTCCCCCCTTAGGAAGAAATGGTCTCCATTGCGTTGAGTTCCCCCATCAGATGAGGAAATGTCTATTGAATTTGGCCACGGGTGAGCCACTTGCCTTGGTGCAGGAGTTTCCCTACTTTGACAACTTGATAAAGCTAGATCCTTTTATGTCAAGTTCCCTTGACCTCTTTTTCCACAATCTGATCAATGGATGTTTGTTTCATGTAGTCAGGTTTGAGCTCTCTTGGTGTCAATTGTTTTGTTATCTATGAGGTGTCCAATAATGGTGGGAAGTATGGACGAAAGAGAGACACATTGAATATTGGGTGTAGACCAAGGAAGGGGGGAATGTTGAGCTCAAAATAATTGTCACCCAAAACCTTGGTGATGGTGTAAGGTCCATAATGGAGTGGAAGAAGATTCTGATGGGGCCCTATGAGGCGTTCTTTCTACAAGTGCAACCAAACTTTGTCTCCCATCTAAAACTTATGTGGCACCTGGTGTTGGTCATGGCACTGCTTGTACTTGGCATTGGACTTCTTTAAAATATCCTGAACCTGTTGGCAGATGTGTTGGATCCACTCAATAAACTAAGTGTCTTTGTCATCTTCAGTTGGAGTGAGGGACGAGTCGGTCGAAGTGATTGCAAGGGGAAGTGAAACATCCATGTGTCCCAATGGTTCGAATCCCAACCCCACATGAAAGGGGTTGTGGTTGGTTGAGCTATGTAGCGCTCGGTTGTAGCTATGATGAACATAGGGAAGAATCTCATCCCATGTCCGGGGGTGCTTGGAATTGTACATGCATAGGATATCCACGATCATTTGATTGACGACCTCATTTTGGCCATATGTTTGGGGTGAAAAGTAGTGGATTTGGTGAGCTTGGTGTCCAACAGTCACCAGAGGCTTGACCAGAATGTGTTGAGGAACCAACTCTCTCGATCTGAGACAATGGTTTGTGGGATTCAAAAATGTACCCATACTTGTTCAAAGAAGAGCTTGGAAGTGGCCTTTGTTGTGATGCTCTTCTTGTAGGCGACCAGAATCGCCATCTTGGAAAAATGATCAACAACCAAAAAAACACAATCATTTCCCCTCTTGGTGGATGGAAGGCCCGACATGTAGTCCATTGAGATTTATTCCCATGGCCTTTTAGGAGTAGGAAGAGGGGTGTAAGGGCCTTGTTTCTTAGTGGTCGGTTTGGCAATAACACAGGTGGTGCAAGATCGAATATACTTGATGACATCCTATCGAAGTTTTGGCTAGTAGAAATTTTTCTACAGCACGACCACTTTCTTTTTGATGTCAAAGTGTCCTGCCACCCAACTGTAGTGGGATTCCCATATCAGTTTCGCTCACTCACTTGATGGAACACAAAGATGGACCAGATGGCAGACAACACATCCTGAAGATGGAAATTAGAAACAACTACATTTGCGCCCAACATTTGGTAGGTGGTGGTGAAGTCAGGTCTATCTCATAGAGGTGGGGCCATCTGGAGGTCTCATGGACGTAAGAGTCTAGAACCGCGGTGAGTGTCGTTATTGGAGGTTGGCTGAGGTAGTCAACGAATCTATTGGTACTTCCTGTTTTATACTTGATGTTGAGGTGGAACTTCTGCAAGTAAGTGGACCATTTATGATGGCGATCATTCTGCAATTTGCCTTGTGTTTGCATGAACTGCAGTGGCTTATGATTAGTGTGGATGATTGTCTCTTTCCCAAGAATGTAATGCCTCCACGTGTGATAGTCTTGCACAATGTAGTACATTTGTTTTTCGTACGTAGGGTACTTATGGACAACATTGAAAATTTTCTCACTATGATAGGCCATGGGGTGGTCGTACTAAGTGAGAACGATGCCCAACATAGTCTGAAGCATCTGTCTCGATCTCAAAGGCTTGTTGCAGGTCCAATAATGAAAGTACTAGGGTTGAGCTGATCCAGATTTTATGAGAAGAACGAAATGAATACCGATTATTAACAGGTTCTTAACAAAAAAATAACATAGATACAGTAAAACTGGTTTTCTATTAAATAACGAAATAAGCTGAAACTGTAGAATGCAGCGGAAACAAGCTTGCTGGAATGGTGGCGGCTTATCTCTGAGAAGAGATGTAACAGCAGCACACATTCACAAGAAGATGATTACAATGAGGATCTGAATACCTTTTTACAATAAACAGGAATTCCAAAAGTCCTAGACATCCAAAAACCTAACCCTAGGAGATGAAGCGCCAAAAGTCATGTGGGCCCCGTTTGGGTAAGTGAGTACATCAACTTCCCGGGGTCGTAACTTTTGCATACGATCTCCGTTTTAGGAATATAATAGCTCATTGGAAAGATCTATCTGAGGACTACAAAATTTGAACAAAATTTCATGATGAAATCTTTCTGCCC
>JASDQU010218492.1:0-18048 GCA_032191745.1 Picea mariana | reverse complement strand
GTATACTCTTGTTTTCGAGAATAAAACCGTGAATTTAGGTGTATGCTCTTGTTTTCTTAAAAATGTTTTAATGAATGGGAAGGAAACTTGTTTTAACCGTTGCAGTAATAAATGGTAAGGAGACGTACTTTTACTGTAGAAGTGATAAATGAGAAAACTAACGTATATATATTTTTTACTTGAACAGTAACTTTCATGGTGTCAGAAGTGGGATTTGAACCCACGCCCTCAAACAAGGACCAGAACTTGAGTCTGGCGCCTTGGACCACTCAGCCATCTTGACTATACATGACACTTTTTAAAATGATAACGAAACAAAATTATTAATTTCTTCATGGTTGAAAGTAGCATTTGGACCCACGCCATTACCGACGAGAACATTGACTTGCCGCTTAGACCAATTCGGCCATCTCAACAGATAGTACATTAAAAATAAATGGTAATAACAACCACATTATTAATAAATAATTAGAGTGTGAGGTTGAACTCTCAACTTTCGATGAATTATGTTCTTCTTTCTTTTGTTGGCTTCAAACACAATCCCTATTATTAAGTCGAAGGCGTTCTCTAGGGGGAGGTTCTCCTCGAATATTTTGTCCTTAACATATTAAACAACGTCACATGCCCACATGAATCAAAAACTGTTCGCAGCCTATTAATAATCGTTTTGGAGAGTTTTCCACAAACATTAGGGAAAACAATCGAGAGCATCTCTATCATTTGAGTTTCAGGTAATTTTTGTTCAACTCAATTTCTTTCTTCGTCTTTTAGACAGTGGCCCTGCTCCTATTTTATCCGTCGTAGGCCGCCTCTTCTTTTTTTCCTTTCGAACTATAAATCAGAGGATTTTTCTTTTGTAATCTTCTTCTGCAATTATTATTATTATGATAAAAGGTTTTCATAGTTGTTTGAGATTCATAATAGAGCCTCTGCCTCTAAAATTCTCTACCTAGCGGTCGTTTTTAGACAACCATATTCCGTTATGGCTCGAATAACGAGACTTATTTGTTTTCTGTGTGGGTTTTTATTTCTCAGAATGTGTTTTTACTGAAGTTATTTTCCAATTTTTGCTTTATAGGGTTCTAAATCCATAAGATGAAGCCTAAGTTTTTATTTTGCATCTGAGGGGTATTATTGTTATCATTCAGGGTTTCTGACTGTGCTCTGTAATTGTGCAAGTGGTGGGTTATTCTCTATTAAAATTCAATATGCAGATATTTGTGAAAACATTGATTGGAAAGACCATCACCCTTGAGGTGGAGAGTTCTGATACCATTGACAATGTGAAGGCCAAGATCCAGGATAAAGAGGGTATCCCTCCCGACCAACAAAGTCTCATCTTCACTGGAAAGAAGTTGGAGGACGGCCACACTCTCTTCGACTACAACATCCAAAAGGAATCCACTCTCCACTTCGTACTCCGTCTCAGAGGTGGAATGCAGATCTTTGTCAAAACCCTCATCGGAAAGACTATCACTCTCAAAAGTTGAGAGCTCCGATACTATTGACAATGTGAATGCCAAAATTCAGGATAAGGAGGGTTTTCCTCCAGACCAATAGAGGTTGATCTTTGCAGGAAAACAACTAGAGGACGGACGCACTTGTCCTCCGTCTACAATATCCAAAAGGGATCGACTCTTCACCTTGTCCTCCGACTTAGAGGAGGAATGCAAATCTTTGTGCAAACCTTGACCGGAAAAACCATCCCACTTGAAGTTGAGAGCTCTGATACGATTGATAATGTGAAGGCAAAGATCCAAGAAAAAGAGGGGATTCCTCCGGATCAACAGAGATTGATCTTTGCAGGAAAGCAACTTGAAGATGGGAGAGCTTTGGTGGACTATAACATTCAAAAGGAGTCTACCCTGCATCTTTTCCTAGGGCTCCGTGGTGGTATGCAAATATTTGTAAAGACCTTGACTGGCAAGACAATTACTCCAGAGGTTGAGAGCTCTCATACGATTGATAATGTAAAGGCTAAGATTCAGGACAAGAAAGGAATTACCCCTAATCAACATAGGCTCATTTTTGCAGGCAAGCAGCTGGAGGGGACGAACTCTTGTTGATTACAATATTCAGAAGGAATCCACCCTCCATCTTGTCTTACATCTGTGTGGTGGGTTTTGAGATTTTAAGGGGTAGAAAATAGGTCTTGCCTTTATTTCTAGCCAGGTTGAAATTGAACCGGT
The DNA here is from genome assembly GCA_032191745.1 of Picea mariana. NCBI lineage: Eukaryota > Viridiplantae > Streptophyta > Pinopsida > Pinales > Pinaceae > Picea > Picea mariana. The sequence goes on along the minus strand of JASDQU010218492.1, from coordinate 15,859 downwards.
ATCTGCTTTATCTTTCATGTGTTACTTTTATAGGCTAAACTAGTGTTGGTTGTCTGTGACTGATTGTTGTTTTTTTCCTTGTTAGTTATGTCCGCCGAAGTTTAATGAAATAAAACCGACTTTTACTCTTTGTTTGAAGAGTTTTGAGGATTTCTTGATTGGGGTGCAGCTGTTTTTACAATATTTGCGAAGATTATTGTATTTTAAACTGAGGTCTGGCCAATGGAATTGATTATGGCAGAAGCGATTGTTTTGTTGATAATGGAATTAATGCTTGTAATAAAACAAAGAAATATATAATAGTTGTGGAATGTGATTATTTTTTTGAACGAAATATTTCACAAATTTTGTTATGAAGATTTTATAACTTGCATTCGGTAAACGCACTATAAAACTTCATAGCTATCCTACAAAAATAAAAAAAATGAACTTCAAAGTTCGTAGCATTTAGAGGATATTATCTACAAAAACGTGAGAAGGAGGCTCTCAATTTGTTCCCCGTGCTCTAAACTTGAACATTATTTGAGACCCCACCACAACTTGTTAGGAGAGGAATATGAATTAAAAGTCAGGTAAACTTCAGAAACTGTATATTTGGAAACTGACCATCAATAGATAATACCTACTCTAGCAAGGGCCTAGAACTACTTTCCAAATATGAAAACTCAAATCAAAAGATGTCACCTATGTCTGTCCACAACGAGTCAAAAGACGTCTTCTCAGAGATAAGCTGCCACAATTCTAATGAGTCTTTCACTCTGTATTTCTACAGTTTTGTACATTTTGCTCATTAATAGAAATTGTGTATTACTGTATATTTGTGCTTCTTGCTATATATCCGATATATATCTATTATATTATTGGCTCTCTTGTAATATCTCTGTATATTTATGTGTTCTATCTCTGCTCTCATTTCATGTCGAAAATAATCCAGATCATATTGAGAAGGGTTCGAGCTCCATGACAATAAAAAAGGAAGAAGAAAAAATGAGTTATGCATAAGTCATCAGAGGTCCCATCAAGAAGGAAGAATACAAGCCTTCAAAGGAAAACATTCAAGAAATAGAAATAAATCGAGAAGAATATTACATAAGAACTGCACCATCTAGAAGATCCAAAACTCAGAACCAACAACCAACATTGGAAATAACTCAAGAGGAAGATTATAGAAGAGAAACACCATTTAGAAGATCCCCCACACTTAGTTACTAAACTTTTTTTATTGGTTTATGTTATTCCTGTAACAATTTTGGGAACAAGGATATAAATTATAGATCCTATGATAAGAACATAAGAAACTATGAAGGCTACTCTAGAATTAATCATCTCAGAAAGCTTCATGGAATGTACAACATAAAATATAACAGTTTTGGCTCATTAAGTAATGAAGTAGAATTTTTATAAATGCAACAATTTTGGACACATGGAAAAATATTGTAGATTGTTTGTTCCTCCAAAGTAACCAAAGCATGAGTTCAACAATCATGTAAAAAACCATCAAATATTGTAGATTGATTATTCCTCCAAAGGAACCAAAGAAGGATTTCAAGAGTCATGTAAAAGAACCATCAAGGATATGGAAAATGAAGCAAGATAAACTAAACATTGAAGAATGTTTCATTTCTCTACAAGCCCAAAGAAGAAAAAATTGATTTGTTCGTTGACAGTGGTTGTTCAAAGCATATGAAAAGTGACAAGGGAAAGTTTGTAACTCTAAATAAAGAAATATATGGATCGGTTTCATTTAGCAATGATAACTCAACCAAAAGTATAGGAAAAGTCACAATCAAGCTTGGAATTAAATATTCCATGGAATAAAATGTCCTACCTGTAGAAAATATGAAGCATAATCTACCAAGTATGAGTCAAATATGAGACCAAGGGCATAAATTTCTATTTGACTCAAAGAAATGTGAGATAAGTAAAGAAAGATCAGGAAAGTTGGTGGTGACAATAATAAGCACTAGTCCAAACAATGTATACATCTTAAATGAGATTGGAAAGGAAATATGTTGCATGGGAAGGGAAAATGAAATTTGGCTCTGGAACAAAAGAATGGTTCATTTGAACTTTGAAAATATTATGAAAATCAACAGAAAGGAAGCGATAAGAGAAATGCCTGAAATTTTAAAGCCAACCAATATTATGTGTAAGCACTGTCTACATGGAAAGCAAACAAGAATTGAGTTCATAACAAAGGAATACTCTCCAACTAAACCATTGGATAGTGTACACACCGATCTATGTGGACCTATGAGAACAAAAGAGATGAATGAAGAAGAATACTTCATGCTACTTATTGATGATTTTACAAGAATGACTACAGTATTCTTTCTAAAGAAAAAATTAGAGGCATTAAAATATTGTAGGATATTCAAAGAGATGGTTTAAAATGAGACTACTTTGAATATCAAGTTCTTGGGGTCATACAATGGAGGTGATTTCACATCAAAATAAATCATGGACTTTTGTGAATATCATGGGATAAAAAGACAATTCTCAATAGCTAGGACACCTCAACAAAATGGAGTCGTTGAAAGGAAGAATAGAATTGTAAAGGAGATGGCCAAAACCATGTTGAAAGATTCCAAGTTGAGTAATGTCTTTTGGGTACAAGTTGTACATACAACCTTTCATATCTTGAAGAAATGAATGCTTAGAAGTAACTGTGACAAGACTCCATATGAGCCATGGAAGGGAAGACCGAAAAATTCCACACACTTTAGAGTGTTTGGAAGCACATGCTACATAAAAAGATAAGATAATGTGCAATATACCACATGAATAATAATATGCAGAACATAAATATTTAGAAAGAAGTTATGGAACAACAAGATTATAGCTTGAACAATACCATAATAACACCAGAAAGAGCACCTTTATTAAATATAATAATGTTCACTTTCCTCTCCAAGGGGGAAAACTCCATCAGAGAAGAGCTCTATTACAATAATATCCAATAAAAAAAATCCTATACCTTCTACTCTTATTTATACCAATTCTACCTTCTGAAGAGACTTTTGGAGGAAAATATTTCTAGAAGCGAAAGCTTCTATTAGGTCTCCTTACATTGATTTATTCTCTTTTATTTGTCAGGCCTTATTAACTAATGTCAGACTTTATTACATAGAAAACATATACTACTAACTAATGAACCATGAAGAGGGGTTATGATCGGATCCTAACATGCCCTACGATCGGTTCCCAAGTCGCACCCTCTGGTGTCCTTCCACTTGATCAACACTTCCTTGATAACTCGGCCACACAACTGATGTTCACATGTATTGAGGACTTCTTCTAGTTGGAGCCAAGGAGATCCTTTTTCATCTAATTCCGGAAGGATGGTTTGGACCCTGCAGTTTTGTCCCACCACTTTATTCAAATAGGAAACATGGAATATTGGATGGATTTTGGAAGTGGCTAGAAGTGTGAATTTGTATGCCACTGAACCAATACACATGATGATATGATAGGGCCCATAAAACTTGGGGGGAAACTTGAGATGCCCCTCAGCTTTGAGAGATGTTTTTTTGTAAGGTTGGAGCTGGAGAAACACCTGATCACCTTCCTGAAAACCCCTTTCTGAACGATGTTGGTTTGCTTGTTTCTTCATGCGATTTTGGGCCATGTGGAGGTTATCCTTTAGAGCCGTTAGGGTGGTTGTTTGGCCTTGTAACAATGTATCAATAGATTGGACCTTTGATGTGTCTGGAAGACCATTGGCCATAAAATGCTTGATATGGGGTCATTTTAGTGTCTGTATGATATGAAGTATTGCACCACAATTCTTCCAGTGCAATCCATTGCAACCACAGGTGTTGTTTTTCTGAAGCAAAACACCTTGAGTAGGTTTCCAAATATTTTTTGACCACTTCTGTTTGTTCGTCAAATTGAGGATTATAGGTGGTGCTCATGTTCAGTTGGGTGACCTGTAATTTAAAAAACTCTTGCCAAAATGTGTTGGAAAAAGTTGGGTCATGATCAGATACAATAGAGGTGGACATGCCATGTAACTTGAAAATTTGGTCCAAGAAAACTTGTGCTACTAGTGTTAGTGTGAAAGGATGGAGTAATGCACAAAAATGAGCATACTTGGAGAGGTGATCAATCACCACCATGATGACAGACTTGTTCCTAGATTTTTGTAATCCCACTATAAATTCCATGGAGATGTTGGTCCACACAGATGCTGCAATGGGTAGGGGTTGGAGAGATTCTAGAGGCTTGATGGTTTCCCCTTTATTAAGTTGGTACACCTCACATTCAGTGAAAAATTGACGGATATCCTTCTTCATTCCTTCCTAGAAAAAAAACGACAGACACATGCATAGGTCTTTTGGAAGCCTGAGTGACCCGCAATAGCCGATGAGTGTAACTCATTTAAGAGACTTGGATTGAGTGTTGAAGAGGGTGATAGAACTAGACAATCTTTATATATTAGAATATTGTCTTTCCAAGTGTAGCTGATGGGAGGATTAGGGTACTCTTGAAGGTGTTGAATTAACATGGACATAGTCGGGTGTGTTAGCCATTATTGTCTTACTTCTTAAATCTAATCATAGACCAGTAAGGATAAGGCAAAGAGGGAGTCATCCTCCTCATGTTGTCTTGGAAATGCATAAACTACTGTATTGTATTTTCCCCTTTTACATATGATTTCATAATCATAACCCAACAATTTATTCATCCACTTGTTTTGTTCTGTGGAGGATAACCACTGCTCCAAAACATACTCCAGACTATGGTGATCTATTTTGATCTGAAAATGACGACCCAAAAGACATGGCCTTTAGGTGTGCACTGCATGAATAATGGCCATCATTTCTTTTTCATACATAGATCTTCCCAAACTATGGCCCCTCAATGCTTAGCTAGTAAAGGCCATCGATCTACCATATTGTGTGAGCAATATGCCCATGCTAGTGCCAGAAGCATCTGATTCTACCACAAAGTTTTTTTTGAAGTCATAAGATGCTAGGAAAAGAGTAGTTCACATGGACCACTTTAAATTTGTGAAGGCTTGTTTGGCAGGAGGTATCCAATGAAATGTATTTTTCTTCAGAAGGTCATTCAAGGGCTTAGAAAATTTTCCATAATGGTGTACAAAGTTCCTATAATATCCCGTGAGACATAGGAAACCTCTTAGGAACTTTAAGGTCATGGGTCGTGGCCACTCCTGCATAGCTTGTATCATTTTGGGTGCACTTTTACCCCTTCTCTACCCACAATGTGTGCCAAGTATTCCACTTCGCTAGCTCCAAAGGAACATTTGGGATTTTTGAAAAACAATTGGTGGTTTTGGAAAAAGTGAAGGAATTTTTCCACATGAAAACGATGGTTACCCCAAGTGCGGATGTAAGTGAGAATGCCATCAAAGAAAACCAGGACAAAATTTTTAAGGTAAGCTTTCAATGTTTTATTCATGAGATTTTGGAAGGTGGATGGGGAATTGCAAAGGCCAAAAGGCATGACCAAAAATTCATAATTTCCTTCATGAGTTCTAAAACAAGTCTTTGGGATATCTTCCTCCTTCATCCAGATTTGGTGATAACCAGAGTGAAGGTCTAATTTGGTGAAGAGACAAGCACCTTGGAGTTCATTTAACATATCATCAATGACAAGAATGGGGAAATTATCTTTGATAGTCATTTTATTCAAGGCCCAAAAGTCAGGACACATCCACAAAGTACCTTATTTATTTAATACCATCACCACGGGGGAAGAGTATGGGTTGGTACTAGGGAAAATTATCCCCGCCTCCAGTGATTATTGTACCATCTTTTATATTTCATTTTTTTGAGGAAATGAGTACCAGTAGGGATGTACATTGGGGGGTTGAATTCGAGGAAGGAGAGGGATTCTATGATCATGCTCACCCCTAGAGGGAGGTAAGGTTGTGGGAACCTCAAATACCTTGGGGTACTTTTCCAATATTAATTTTAGGCTAGGAGGAACTACCAGAGAGGCATGGAAATGAGAAATCACCCCATGGTGGCATTTATTCAACATTTTTTCCATCCTGTGAGAGATGATGATTTCATGGGAGCCCACGTAAAGACCTCAGAGGGTGTATGTGTGAGCCTCATGGTGGAATCTCATATATAATTCTTGATAATCCATAGTGATTTGTCCTAGAGTGCGAAGCCATTCCATGCCCAAGACAATATCACAACCACCCATGGAAATAGATAACATGTGGGTTTTCATATGATAATTATCCATTTGGATTTTGACATTCTCACAACGGCTCCCACACTTGATCATACCACCATTGGAAATAAGGATTTGAAAATTAGAAAATGGGCAAACAAAATAATGGGTCTCCTTAGCAATCCTACAGTGAATGAAATTATGGGTGCTACCACTATAAATAAACACCACAACCAACCTATGTTTTATGTAGCCCTTGATATTCAATGTCTGTGGGGCCAAAATACCTGATAGGTCATGCAAAGATATGATAGGTTCCTCTGGTTCCACAGGGTTTGCAATGAAGTCTTCTGTGTGAACACTAGTTTGAGCATCCTCTGGGTTAGGAGTCTCATCTGATGGTATGTCTTCATGGGAAGAGGAAGTTGATGCATCAATTTGGAATAAATTTTGTTCCCAACATTTATGTCCCAACAAGTACTTTTCATCACAGTAATAACAAATTCCTTTCTTCTGACACTTCGCCATTTCTGTGGGAGAGACATTTTGGACCTTCAAGGTTTGTGTCAGAGCTGGGTGAGCCCCGGGGTGAGGAAGGTTGGTAAATGTATCCTTAGGGGGTGGATCCTGAAGGATGGTCTCTACTTCTCGTACTAATTAGCATGCCTGTAACCAAGTAATAGGATGATGCATGCTCACATGAGCCCTGGTGGCTTCCTTTAAGCCACTGATAAAACATTCAAGGTAAAATTCATCATATAAGCCTTCAATTCTGATATCCAATTGTTCAATGTTGTGATGAAGTCTGATATTGATCCCTTTTGGCGCAACTTAGTGATTTGTCCCAAAAAATGAGATTTTTGATCAAAACAAGCACAAATGAATTTGGTGAACGTGTTCCAAGTGGGTAGTATGGGATAACATTTCTTATGCCACTTCCACCACTTCCATCATTCTTGATCCATGTATAGAACCCCTACATGGATTTTGGTCTCATTATCCCTAATATCATAGAGGGAGAAGTATTGTTCCATTTGAGAGACCCACCCAACTAGGTTGGATCCATAAAATTTATGCATGCCAACTTTGGGAACCTGATTCCAAGACTGTGTAGAACCCAAAGGGGAGTGGGGCAACTGAGGATGCTCATACTGGGAAGACTGTGGGTTAGTGGGGTTGTGATCAACATGCTTACCCTTGAGGATTTGCATCATAGTCTTGATTTGCTGGGTTGTGGAAGCTTGGAAGTCAATGTGCATAGAAATAAGTTTCTCCTCTAGAAATGATGTCCTAGATTCCATGTCTTCGTGGCTTCGAGAGTGGGTGGTAGGAATGGTGGAGGATTGGGTAGCAGGTGAGGTGTGGGGATGAATATATGGGCCAAAAAAATCGATTGGTACTAGGGTGATCAGGACAAAGAGAGGAATCTAATGGGATAGGTATCAAATAATGGTGTTCTAGAAAGGGTTAGGTCTATAGGGGAAAAAAAAGATTAAAAGTGAAGGGTACCACTACGATCATAATGAAGATGAATCTAATGGACTAGGTCACAAATAAGGGTGTGGCTAGGCCTCAGACTTTTTTTATTTTTTTTAACTCCCGTGGAGTTATACTCCTTGAATACTTCTACAGTGGAGAAATTTCCAAATTCTCAATAACAAAAAATGTCAACAGGGAGTGTTTCTGCAACGAAAAATTTAGCAGGGGCCAAGTTGCACCATAATAGAGTAGTTGTTTTTTTCCCAAGGGTTAGGGTTTGCAGGGTGTCTACATGAAAGGGTTTGCCCTGTGTTATAGCTATATTATATACGTGCAGGGTCAAACATTAGTACTCGCCCCAATATCTCAGGGCACCAACTAAGGAGGATAGACCGTACCTTTAGTCTTACTAATTGATTACTCAGGTACTAGAGAGTATCTTCCCGAGTGTTGTTCTTGATGAAACTATAGAAAACAGGCAGTCGATCGATTTATCTACAAAGGGCTTCAAGATATCTAGGTTGATCTGTATACAAGTGATATCTGATGCGCTACCACTCGAAGGGGTACCAAGAGGGGTTACAAGGGTGGCCAACAATCTGTGCTTAAGTACCACTTGTAGTTCATGCATGTATGATTCCCCGACCGTGGATTTATGTGTAGAATAATAGATCTTTGTAGATTAAAGAGGTGAGAATACATCTCTACCTTGAAAAAAATTCCCCACAAGTTCTACTCAGGAAGGAGCTCTGATACCACTTGCAATATAGAAGATGAATAATAATATACTGAACATAAATATTGATCAAGGAGTTATGGAACAACAAGATTATAACTAGAACAATACCAGAATAACACCAGAAAAAACACTTTTATTAAATATAACAATGTTCACTTGCCTCTTTGAGGGAGAAACATCTAGCAGAGAATATCTATATTACAATAATATCCAAGACAAAAGTATCCAATACCACCTACTTTTATTTATACCAATTCTACCTTCTAAGGAAACTTCTAGAGGAAGATCTTTCTAGAAGTGGAAGCTTCTATTAGGTATTCTTACATTGAATTATTCTCCTTTATTTATTAGGCCTTATTAACTAATGTCAGCCTTTATTACATAGAAAACATATCCTACTAAGTAATGACCCATGAAGAGGGGTTAGGATAAGATCCTAACATAACAAGATTGAAAAATTTGACTCTTGAGTTGATAAAGGCATACTGGTTGGATACTCAGGAAAAGGTAATGCATACAAATGTTACAAACTAAGACTCAATAGAATAGTGGAAAGCATAAATATAAATATTGATGAAAGAAATGTGTTGAATACCAGAGAAGAAAGAAGGAATTTAAAAAACCAGGAAGCAAAAGAAGAGGTATAACAACAACAACAACAAGAGAAGCATCCAGAAACAGAACAAGAAGAAAATGACCAACAAGATTTTCAGATACCTTCCAAGATACCTAATTGTCATGTTCAAAAGAATCATCCACTAGAACAAATTATTGGATATAAAAATGCAGGAATAGAAACCAAAGGAAGTAAACATGTACGTACACCAAAACAAAGACACCTAGCACTACTATCCACAATTGAACCCAACAACTTTGAGGAATTCGGGAATGATGAAAATTGGATCAAGGCCATCAAAGAAGAACTAGATAAAATAGAGAAGAATGAGGCATGGGAACTGGTTCCAATGCCTAAGGACAAAAATGTGATTGTTACAAAATGGGTGCTCATAAACAAACTAAATGAAGATGGATAGGTAACCAGAAACATGGAAAGACTAGTATGCAAAGGATATGCTGAAGTTCGAGGAGTAGATTTTGAAGAAACTTTTGGTCCTATTGCCATAATGGAAGAAAACATAATGATCTTGGCCTATGCATGTTCCAAAAGGATGAGATTGTATCAGATGGATGTGAAATCATCATTTCTAAATGGATAATTAGAAGAATAGGTCTACATAGAACAACCATAAGGGTTCCTACTATCAGAAATGGAATATTTTGTTTGCATATTAAAGAAATATTTGTATGGACTCAAGCAAGCCCCTAGAGCCTGATATTCAAGACTCGACAAGTACTTACAAGAATAATGATTCAGAAAGGGAAATGAAAATATCAATCTCTACATAAAAGTGGATTGGGACAACATACTTATTATTGAAGTGTGTGTGGATGACATCATCTTTGAAAGTGATGATGACGGGATGAGTAAGAAATTTTCCAAATACATACATAATGAATTTGAAATGTCCCTACTTGGTGATTTGAATTTCTTTTTGGGACTCTAGATATCTCAGCTAGATAAATGTATTTTTGTTTATCAAACCAAGTACACCAAAGAGATATTAAAGAAGTTTGAAATGGAAGATTGAAAACTCGTAAGTACTCCTAGGTGATTGTTTGCAAGTTGATCAAATGTGATGAATCTAAGGAAGGACATTAGAGACTCTATATATAAATGATTGACATCCTACTCTATGTGAAATCCTTAAGACTATATGTGATGTAAGCAGTTGGACAGATTGCAAGATTTCAGGTAGCACCGAAGGAAACTGATGTTCTAGCAGTAAAGAAAATATTCAGATATCTTAAAGGAACAATAGAGTTTGAATTGTGGTATCCAAAAGGGAATGATATGACTATGGAAACCTACACACATGTGTATTGGGAAGGAAGCATTGATGATAGAAGAAGTACTAGTGGACCAACCTTCTACTTGGGTGATTGTATGGTATCATGGTTAAGTAAGAAGCAATCCTGAGTATCATTGTCTATTGCAAAAGGGAATGATATGACTATGGAAACCTACACACATGTGTATTGGGAAGGAAGCATTGATGATAGAAGAAGTACTAGTGGACCAACCTTCTACTTGGGTGATTGTATGGTATCATGGTTAAGTAAGAAGCAATCCTGAGTATCATTGTCTATTGCAAAAGAAAAATATATTGAAGCAACAACATGTTGTACTCAGGTCCTCTAGATGAAGCAAACCCTACAAGACATACAAGTAAAATATAATGATACCATATCAATATTATGTGGCAATACCAATGCTATAATATCTCCAAGAATCTAGTGATGCATTCCTAGACCAAACACATTTTGATTAAGTTTCACTTTATGCGAGAACAATTACATAAAATGATATCAAGTTAGAGTACATAGGGACAAATTAATAGATTGCAGATATCTTCACCAAACATTTCCCAAGAAATAATTGTGAATATCTTTGACAAAAACTAGGAGTATTTTCTTCCCCACAATGATCTACTCAACATTTTGCAAAGAAGACAAAAAATGAGAGAAATTGTCAGGGGGGGTTATCCTTTTCCATTGATGTCAAAGGGGGAGAGAAAGATAAAAAGCATGAAGAAAGGGGGAGCATGCATGAAGATTAGGGAGAATTGGTCATAGGGGGATCATGAATGTTGAAATCAATGCCAAAGGGGTATATTGTTGGAAAATTAGTTGTCATTGATGTCAACTCTAGAAGAAGTCTAGAAGTCTCTAGAAGTAATGGGTGAATTTGAAGAAGTCTCCAAAGTGCTCCTCTTATGGCATAGATTTAAGCATGGACCTCACAGGAATATGCTTTGAAGAAGCCTACAAGAAACCATGATGATATGGTTAGGAAGCCTCCGAGGTGTGGTCATGAATCCCAAATTTGAGTGGAGAAAAAGAGTATGAAGGACATCATAACTGCATGAAAAACCCTCATAGATGGATAGTCCTCGTCATGTCATTTATGATGGTAGGTAGTACACCATGTGGTTCCTCACGGTTGAGAAGCTATACTCTCTTAAAGTTGAAGCCCCAAAGCATGGTCAAGAAGCCTCGAATCTAAGGTCAAAAAAGTTACAAGTCGGGCCCAAATAAATTAAAGGAGAAAAAGTTGTTGTAACAAGAAGTTACAAGTCGACCCTAAAGTCAATTAAAGGAGGCACTTCGAAAAGTATAAATAAACATCAAGAACTTGCCATTTTTTCATCCAAGAAAGTGTGCATTTGTGGCATGGAGCTAACATAAGTGGGTCTGCACTTGTGCTAGGAGGATTGGAGATCTCAACAAAGAAAATATGGCCTAGGAGAAAGGAGGTCGAAGAGAGCAAGGAGTACATAAGTGATTGAACTAGATTTATGAGGTTATCTTTGGGTTGCAGTGGAGCAGAGCGCAAATGTACATGATTTACAGTGAAGTAGAACGCCTATGTCTGTGGGTTGACAATGTATGAATATCAGATCAGTGGAAACGTTTTGAAAAAGGCACCATTCTCTTAATTTTGAAGTTGAGGAAGGTTTGTTTTTCTGTGATTATACACACTAGGTTGTTATATGATTAAAGGTATGTCTTTATATAAGTTTTGAGGGTTATATCTTGATGTTATGGTATATACTTGAGGCATTTATTGGAGAGTCTTTAGCACGTGGCTAAAGACATATGTTGGTGATTTTGGGAATATGATTTGAAGTATATTTCTGGTACATGGTTTATGGTTTATCATGGATATTATGGCACATGATTGAGGCATATTTTGGTACATGCATGGTACATGATTTGAGGAATATCTTGGTGATTTTGGGCATATTTTATGAGAGATGTTCTTGGTGACTTTGGAATATGGTATATGTGAATGGGTTTGGTTTTGATGATGATGATGTATCAATATCAATGATAGTTACAATGATAGGTTTATTATTACTGGTCATGACAGGTTGATTATCAGTGACACGTTGAGTCTCCATTTATATTTCAGAGGTAGGAATGGGAAATGAAAGGGGATTGAAGCCTCCTTCTAGTTGGTGTTGGAGAATACATATATTTGTAGGTTCCTTTGAGTTGGTGCTCATGAAACTAGGGAGTTGGAGCCTCCTTCCAGTTGGAGCTGGAGAATTCAGGGATTTGTAACTTCCTTAAGGTTGGAGCATGTAAACAATGGGTTTGTGCCTCCTTCCAGTTTGCACTAGATAATTTTGGAAGTTGGTTCTTCCTATGAATGTAATATTTTGATATATAAGAAAGAATTAAGTGGTTTTCTCCCATTTGGGTTTCCATGTAAAATTCTTGCGTATTATGTAACTATGGTTATGTGTTGTTGAATGACATTGTTCATAATATCTTGAATTCAACCATATGATGATAAATTGATGTTTACATATTCTAGTTAAAAGTGGTAAAATTTTCATAATATTTATTCACCCCCCTCTTAGTATTCCAACAATATGAATATATGGAAGACACCAAGAATGTTGTAAATAAATGAGTCTATCAAATCCCTAGTTTGAGGTGGCCTTCCACTTGTTCATGTATATAACGTGGAAAATAAGGCATATCCTAATGCATGCCTATCACTTAAAACTATTATTTCAATTGAGGTATCACTCACATTCTGGCCATGAATAAAACCTAAGTGTTCCACATATTTTTCCCTAATCCCTAAAAGGTATTAGTACTAAAGTATAGGAGAAACACCAACATATTTGGCCCACAATGGACTTGTAAAGTTGCTCAAATCTTAAATTTTAAAACTACTTCACATGGATACCATCAATAAATTGAAGAATTAAATTTTAACCTTTAGAAAATAACTAGAAAGGTAGAAAGAGTAGATTAACACTAGGATTGAAAAGTTGTAATCTTATAGAACTCCATTTATAGGGATGCAAAAATTGTAGAATAGATGCTCTCATGTAGAGCTCTTTCTAGAACTTATACCTTGTAATCTAGAGAAAAATGGTATAAGTTCCAAATGCACAAAATTGTTGTATATTTACCATTCAACATGTATGACCAAAAACACTTCACTAAAATATATCAGAGATATGATGAGAAGAGTAAAAATTGATGTGTGAATTCTATTTGCACAATTATGATTTCCCTAATCCATTTAGATGGTCTCCCAACAATGGAACAAGAAGAAGTGTACCATAATCAATATACCATCACACACATTATGGCCTATTACCATACAGAGATATGCAAGGAGTTGAAGTCTGAGGACGGGTAGAGGGAGCAAAGAATAGTACCAGTTTTAAGGTTTATTTTTGTTGCACACAGGCATGGAACCCTCTAGCTAGAGGGTACATATGGGCCCTTGTATTATCATTAATTTTCCATATGTTTTACTGAATTATTGATATATTTGCCTCATATACCTAAGAAATTCTTAAACACTCTTTTTTTAATGGATAAACTAGATGATATTAGCATGTGTTTATTTGAATGATTAGGATTGGCTTAATTTGAAGAGAATATGATGAATGTTTATTTTGATACACATTTTTGAGTTTATTTTGTGATTTGAATTATGTGGAATAATTTGGATTGGAATGTATAAAGTTATTGTAGCAATGGTTAAGGAATTTGGAATTAATTCCATGACCATACACCAAAAGTGGGTTTGAACCTTGCATAACTACCCATATTCAATACCAAGTAGATCTCAATGAATGGATAAGGGAGGCGAAATTCAAGGGATCTTTTCCTCCTCATTTATCAAGGTGACCACTAAAATTCCAACACTAGGAGAGAATAGATAACTCATGAGGTAGCTTGATCCCTCCAAATATAAGTTTATTTTGAAATTAAAACTAGTTATAGGAGGAAGAATAACCCTCTAGAACTCAACTACATTGGGTAGAGGGATAACTAGGTAAACAACCTCTAATTAATTAGGCATTTGATTGATTAGGTTAGTTAGATTTCTCTATTACAATTTCATTATTTATATATACTAATATGGTAGAGATAGACCCCCCAAGTTTTTCATTCTAATTTCTATTTCTTGTACGAGACTAGTTTGAGTTGTTTCACGGACTAGAGTTTTGAACTACTTTGATTTGTGAAATTTCTAAACAGAGAAATAAATATTTCATCTTGGTTTTGTTTCCCTAAGTGTTATATAGGATTCCAAGAAATCCCTTGGGTAGGGCCCACTCAAGGGAAGGTCACATGATTTCTTATTTTGTTACCATTTTTTTTTTGTTGTTTATTTATATTCCTATAAACAAAGTATTTTCTTTCTACAAGAACTGTATTACCAACACTTTCATATATAGAAATATTTTCAATCTAATGCATTTTATGATTGTTTTTTTTCTCATGTATTATAATGATCAATGCTATGGAATGCGTGCATTGAGAATCTCTATAGGGCTAATGGTTAATCCTATATCTATTTCCTTATTCTAATATCTGGACATTTATTGTTAATTCCATAGAGCCTTCTCATTCTATTAGCCCCTCATTACTATAGGATTTGGTCCTACTCATATGTATCTCCTAACAAATTGTAGGAAGAGATGGAGGCTAAAACCATGACCCTATGCTATGTGAAGTGAAGTAGAATAGGTTGTCTATAGTTGATCATTTATCTTAATGCAATCATTAAAACTTTGAATAGATTAAAATTCTTTGGTTTTGAATACACATTATATAATACCTCATCAATTTGCACAATCCTTGGTTGACAATTTAAAGTGAGTTGTTGAGTTAAACATCTATTGTTGTAATTTTGTATCTCAACACAACATTTACGATTATTGGAAGGTCTCTTGAAAAAAATAAATCCATAATGGTCAAAAAAAAAATACATCTCTCATCTAACGTGAATGCTTGGTTAATTGGAATCAATTATATACTAAAGAAGTTGAAGGTGGTAACCAATTTGAGGGATTAAGAAGTGATTGACATTCTGGGCATTTTGAAAGGCATCCAACTATACAAGCATTTGGCATGGCCTATTGTGAGATGCATAAAAGAAACAATGCTTGGATGAAGATCGGGTTAGGTCTTATTCCAAATGAAAGGGATTACAATAGGAATTGGTTCCAAAAGTAAAAGATCGTTTTTAGTTTGGATGTTGTAATGGATTTACTATGGTTAAAATGAATTGAATTGCATTGTTTAAAGGAATCAATTGTATATTGGTTAGAGATAGATAAATTTTCATACGATGAATAGGAATCAATTAGAAATTGAATCTTATTTATCCTTATCTAAATAAATTCATTCATCCCATAGACATAAATTGATTCAAGTTTCCGAGTATAGAATTATCTGGCATTAACGTACGTTTTTGGGAAATTTGTGAAGAAATTAATTCAACATTGAAGAAATCATCGTGGCATCAAGAAATCAAACTACTTATATGGCTCTACTCTTTAACATATATATATATATATATTTTTTTTTTTTTTTTTGGGAAGAAATAGA
>JASDQU010218491.1:0-10387 GCA_032191745.1 Picea mariana | reverse complement strand
CACGGTCCCAGTCCCCAAACATATTGCTGCAAACCCTTGGTACCATGGATTGAATAATGATTCGTTCATGTATTCAATTCACAGCACAGTCAAAGATGAAGCTCCATCTCAACCTGTAGAGGAACCACCAACTGACTTGATGTGCATGTTTGACGACAATCCTTACTTGGATTGTCCACCCAAGTGGGATCAGTATGATGATGATAATGAAGCTGAAACAGAGGTTGACTGTTTAGAGAAATCAATGGAATGTCATTGGCAGGAAGGAGATCATTTACAGTTCAGGTATGACAATCATCCCATACATAGCAGTCATGACAACAATAAGGAATGTGCAGAAAATGTCAGAGTAAGTGAAGACACTTTGCCCTTATGTTTCTCATCTTTTCAATTTCGAAAAAGAAACTCTAGGTCAGTTGTAAATAGTGAAGACAGAAATTTCTCTGATCAATCAGTTGAAGATGACCTTAAGGATATGGAGGTTGTTCTAAACCCAGTATCACAACCCTTGACATACATTGATTTTCAAATTCTTGATGATAGCTTAGAGCCTGAGGCAAATTCTGAGTTAATCCAAAATAACTTTGTACCATTGTGCTTTAATTCATTTCGAATTTTGAAGAAGACTCTTAGACAAGTGCTGAAGGATAAATACATCAAAGGTCAGGAAATATCATTTGAATCAATGCAACAGTCCTGTCAGTCTTTTCAGGATCCCATAGTTGATCGGTTGGATGGCCTGTGTGGTCAAAGTTTTCCTTCATCATCCAGATGTGGGACAAAACGTTGTTATGATATTGACATGGTCAGGCAATCAACGTCTTTTTCGTTTGCAGTAGAGACCTCATTTCACAAACCATCAGAGCATCCACAGTCGTATGAGGAAGTGTTGAAAGAGCTGTCACGGCCAGCTGGGGACGAATTTGGCGAAACCGAAGGAGGTGTTTGTCCAACACATGCTCATATACAATAAAATCTTTTAGCTTTCTCGCAGGTGTCATCATTGAATAAAAAATCACGTCTGTTCGGACCCCTTTTTTCGCAGAAAACCGGTCCGTTTTTCATGGCAAAAAACTCCAAATTTGGTGGGAGTGGTGGCTATTTTTGGCCGAGGCAGTTAAACCGACTGCCAAAAATTAGTGGGCGTATCTATCCTATTTATCCAGATGATTTTAATGTAAAATGGTTCGACCTGTGAGGTTCCTGGACGGGGCTGTGGGTTATGTATGACCAGAAGATTTTTTTTTATTCTCTGTAATTTTGAGATAAGCAATCTGCAATGAGCATGTTTTCTTTCACAGGATTCTTGTGTGGGTGTATTGGTGGTGTTTTCCTCTGTTAAATTGTTTTCCTGTTATCTTTCAATTTGTTTTCAGTTTTTATTATCAGAAGGAATGTCATAGAGGCAGAATTTATCAGCAGATACTCTGCCTCTCAGCTTGTGATAATCTTTATGTTATTCATCTAAAGAGCCCATCTTAGGAATTCTTAGTTGCTCCCTTGCCTGGGTTTTTCCTCCACTTTTCTTCCTCAAGTCAACATCATTAAAACTCAATTTGATCCAAGACATTCACTACCTTGCCCTGTGTAAAATAACTTTGTCCAGAGCTGAGAGTGAATCTCCTTATTTAAAGTGCAGACCCCATTTGCCCAATGCCCCTCCTTGCTGTTCCAAAACAATCATTTAAAAAACCCAACCCATGTTCTTCATAACTAGCCTAATACCTCTTCAAACAAAGCTATATCAGACAGAGAGATCCCTCTTTGAGTCTTGGAGGGCTAGATCCAAGACTCGAAGTGGTTTTGATGTTGCCTTTGTGACTGCCTCAAAACCTTGGGCAAATTACAGAGTGCTAACACAGTGAATGCATTTGAGTGATTGCCTATGGTACTAATAATTCTCTTATTAGTCCCTGCTGAAGGCTAGGACTCTAGCGATTGCTAGAGCATTGACCTTCAATTAGTTTGTGGTTGACCAAATGTATTTTTGTATGATCTTAAAATTTTGAATAGGAAAAATAAAATAATTATTTTTTAAATATTTTACTTACTTTTATTTGACTTCCTATTGGTTAATAATCTTCAACTCTTATTGTCGAGTTTCTTTTATACATTTACATATACCTTTATGTATCATAAGTTTGGATGTTTACATTATGGGAAATTTTGACAAGGATTTGGAAATCTTGACACAAAGATCTGCATTATATTGACTTCCTAATGCTTTTGGAAATCCTGACATACATATTTTTAGTTGCTTGGAAAATATCTACATTATATTGACTATCAAACCCACAGAGGGATTTAATATTTGCAGCCATTGTCTCCACCGCCTTGACAACACCATCAAACCAATCAATCTGTGTATGCAAGGGATTTAAAAACTGTGGCGACATTAAAAATTGTGTCCACCGTATCCACTGCCATGAGAACACCATCAAACAGATCGATCCATGTATGTCAGGGCTCCATTTTACCGCCTCAATAGTACAAGGTTTTCAAAGTACTTCTCTACACTGCCTCACCGCATTTTATCTTCGTTGTGATTGATTGCTTGCTACTCTTCCATTCATAGATTTAGTTTAATCCCCTGCATCCTGGTGGGGCGATTGCTACTCTTCCATCCATAGATTTATTTTAATCCCTTGCATCCCAGTGGGTCGAGAGAGCAAGTGGGATGGCTGGAATAGTATTCAGAATCACAGGATTGGCTTGTATGTAAGATTCATCAATATTACCATAATATAAATTTTGTGTTCTTCTTCTTTTCAGTTTTTATGATATCATACAATTACAAATAAGTGTATGATCTAATTCATGTCCCTGTAAATATCATATAATGAGTGAATAACTCTCAATAACGAATGAATAACAATCAATAACGAATGGGTTAAAATTTTATATTTACTAGCAGAATTCATTCAAGATATTTATCAATATGATGGAGTTAGAATTGTGCATTTTGAAAAAACTTCATCCAAAATCTTGATTTCAAACTTGTGACTTCTCTTCGGAGTTTTCAGAGTATCTGCATTTGTTGGTAGAATCGTTCCATTCTTCTTCTTCTCAATGCCACTGTCCAGGCCGATGTGTTCTTTTGCATTTCTCCTATAGGTAACTTATTTTACCATGGCCAGCTGCTTCTCCTCCAATTTACTACAACACCATTGGATGATATTAATATCATATTTCCTTTCCACAATCTTCTAACATCCCTAGAGTCAAGATCCAGTTCCCCAAGTTGGTCACTAAGTGGAAGATATCTTTGTTGGGATTCAGAAATTCGACTAAACCTGGTATGGATTTGCAGTCTCCTTGTGTTGAATATGTTGGGACTAGTATTTCTATGGACCATGTTGTGCCCAAGAAGAATAGATCGTTCACTGTGAAATTAAAGGTCGTGGAAGTACCTCTGGTCTCTCTTTTCACTCGAGGTAATTCAAAGGGTTCCAAGAGAGATGTCAATAATCATGGGTTGCAGAAGAAATCAGATGATTCTGATAATAGAGAAGGAAAATGTAAGAACATGGATAGGGATATCATTCCATGTGCTTGTTCTTGCACAGAAAACTAGTGTTCCAACTTGTTAACATTAGAGGTTCACTCCCCTTCAGCGGGTGCTTGTTCGTATATAGAAAACTGGTGTTCCATCCTGTTAACATTTTTTGTACAAAAGACTAGGGTTCAAGCATTGGGTTCAAGCATGTTCATGTAAATGAATTGGTTGTGTCAAAGCTTGTTGGGCATTGCAAATTCAAGTTACAGATACAACTTCAGAGCATGTTTTCCTCACCACTTGGCAGGCATGTGATATTGGTGTTTCCATTTTTGATAAGCAGAAACAACATAACAGTGACATCTGTTGCTTGCTCCATTTGTAATATTTCACTCATAAACTGGTCATTCTACACAGTTAACAAGTCTGATATTGCATAGGTTAGGTGGTGGGTCCGTGTAGAAAAGCTTGAGCAGCCCCGTTGTCAGTCAAAATTTACGAAAGCTTCACTAAACGATAGG
The DNA here is from genome assembly GCA_032191745.1 of Picea mariana. Classification (NCBI taxonomy): domain Eukaryota; kingdom Viridiplantae; phylum Streptophyta; class Pinopsida; order Pinales; family Pinaceae; genus Picea; species Picea mariana. The sequence goes on along the minus strand of JASDQU010218491.1, from coordinate 6,370 downwards.
TCGGTGGTTCGAGTCTTTATCCACAAAAAAGTTTCAATCAAACAAAAGTTAAACCAGCCTAGCACTGACTGTAAAGGTATCCTCCTCTCGCTTTCCTTGTCAATGTAGCTTCATGACTTCTGTCAAGAAGACATAAAATTTTTGTCAAGAAGTCATAAAATTTAAAGATTTTTTCTATCAAGAAGATGGATAATTTATGTCAAGAAGTCAGACAATTTAAATATTTTTGTCCGAAGCAGAATTTGAGCTCTGCTCTAAAAGATGCAGTGGTAGCACTGGTTGGAAACGCAGACTCCTTTTAAATTGCATGAGGATGCACATTATCCAGAAAAAACTGCTTTTACTTTCCACGGAAAGTCTGCAAAAACTATTTACAAAACCAGAAATCTCGACCACTTCATGATGATAATAATAATAAGAAATTTACTAGTTACAGGTTTTCTTTTCTACAACCTATGCTGCTTCAAAATGCATGGAGTTTGCTTCCCAGCCATCCTTTAAACACCACAACAAGTACATCGGAATTCTATGATCTTGTCATGGCCTTTGAACTTAGGCTTGACATGAAGGTTGGATGAACCCTCGTATGCATTTCTTTTTCTTGTGTTTCATTGATTCCTATCCATCCCCAATTTAGAGACTTCAATGGAGCATTGGGATTCATTTGAAATTTTATTTCATTGACTTGGCGCCAATGGGTCTCATTCAATCACACATAAAATATAAGCTAAGGAGATTCAATCCCACCAACTAATAACAATAATTAGGGTGTAAATGATGGCATATTGCGTATAAAAGTTAGCGTAGTGTGTTTACTGATTGGCTAGAATTCATTTATTCCTCTCAGGAGTAGCTTGTTTCAGATTTGGATCATTTCATGTAATGGGTTTGTATGGTCCTGGTATATGGGTCAAGTGGGTTACATCATTTTTTCATTTAGATTCAGTTAATACCATTATGTGGTTCAATAATTGGAGTAATCTAGTAGTAAATGCAATTGGATAAGATGTGATTAGTAAAGGATTTGAGTACTTTTCAATGTTTTGGTAAAGGTGTTTTTCCATCTACCCCAAAAGTCTTACCATGAGTGCCTAGTAACTACAATCCCATTGATTTGGATTTTATAGCTTCCTTATACTCCAGTACGTTAGCAGTTTTGGGTTTATTGGCATTGATACTTCCCTACCCTTCTAAAGGATTTGTGTTAGCAGTTTTGGTATTATTGGCATTGACACTTCCCATACCTTCTAAAGGATTTGTGTATCCATTTTTTCTTCACAGTCAAGATACCGATTTGCATTCATATTCACTGTATCTGTTTGACCGTTTGAAAAATTTAGATATCATGGCCACTTCAAGTATTTGGATGAAATATGCTGTATTGATTTTGAGATTATCTTAATTTGTTTTCATGTGCTTCCATCTGGGTTCGTCCAGTTCTTTACTTGCTAAACAATACCGTGGAGATTTTTCATTTTCTGTTTGCATTGGAGTTCTACTACCTTAACCAGTACTTGAGTTGGACCATTTTGTCTACAAGCATTTGGTTTATTTGACAAGGATGGTATTAGAATTTTAGTCTATCTTCAATATCTTAAATACCTTTTCTAGACTATCTAAGTTTCATTACGTAGTTTTCAAATATATTGAGGTTCTCAGTTGATAAGAGGTTTTGGATTTTTCCACTTCTGATAATTTTATAATTCTTTGTATATTCTACTAGGCAAGGTATTTTGGCTACCCATGCTAACTATGTATGTGTGGTATTAATTGAAGTAATTCCACTTGGTTTTTTCATTTTTTTTCAAGTTGATATGGGGTTTCCAAATCTAATTATTGCTTTAGATTTGAAATAATGAACTTCTATTATTAGTTGTTGATCTTTTGTTTATTTCGATTTTTTTTGACATGGTATCCTCTGGACTATACCAATTGTAGGCTAAGTAATCCCAAAATTTTGGAAGCTGCAGTGGACATGACATCAAAATTCCTAAATGCAACAGTGAAGCTAGTGTAGGTAGGTGGGCCAAAGATGAGGGTTGCTAAGGGAAAAAGTGCATTTGCGAAATTAGCAAATGCATTGGATTATCCCACAGATGTAATTTCTTCTGCTAAGGGAATGGTTACGGAAACTCATCCTCATTTCATAGGGACTTACTGGGGTGCAATAAGTACTTCATTCTGTGTTGAAATAGTTGTGTCTGTAAAAGCATATTTATTTGTAGCGCTGATTCTCAATGACTATAGTTCAGTGGGATATTCATTTCTATTGAACAAGGAGAAAGCTATAATTATGTAGCCTAACAGGGTGACTGTGGGAAATGGGCCTAGTTTTGGGTGCATTGAAGAACTGTATCTTAGAATCCCTTGTGAAGAAGGTGCAACACAAACCCACATGTTTGGAAAATTATCAGCATATTTTTGTACCTGAATGTGTTCCCTTACAAAGTGCACCAAATGATCCCTTAAAGGTCAATGTGTTGTTCAAACACATCCAGGCAAGGCCTCAAAAAATCCCACAAAATTATGAAGTAAAATTAGTCAGAAAATTGTCTTTTAGTCAGCTTTGTTCTTATGAGGTACATTTGTAGTGGGATTATTGTTGATATTCACTGATATAAAATGCTTGGTTGCAGGGCATGCTAACAAATGGAATTGTTGTAATTGCTGACACTGGTGACTCTTTGTTCAATTTCCAGAAGATTAAATTGCTAGAAAAGTGTGGGTAAGTCAAACATCATTTCTCTGTAAAGGACACTCCATAATTTAGTAAGATGTTGTTCCCAATAGGTGGAAACCTATTGCATATCATTTCTAGTTTCAAGGTTTTGTCTATGAAGAAAAATTACCTTTATTATTTTTAGCAAAATATGAATCACATAATGAAATGTTAGAGTTCAAGGTGTGTTTCGAATAGTATGGACATGAACGAATTTTTCTCTTATCCTGTCCATTAGTTTCTTAGCTTTACTCGAGAAATTTCGGAAGGACTAAATGCATAGGTATTCATAATTTTGAAGAAAACTATTTTGTGCCAATGTATGTTACTATTTGAATTAGGATAACAACCTCCTATGTAAGTGTGTCATGCTAGCACTCTATCCATGGTCAAGCATCCCACCTAAATTGAGCCATCCATATGTCCATCAAGCATCTCTAAGGGATTGGGAGACTTAGCGCTCTCCTAGCTATGTGAAAACACTTTTCGAGTAGCCCCAAAAGATAACAATGTTTTGTCTTCTTCTAGACTATTTGATGGTTTTGGTTCCGTCCTAGAGGGTTCTGCATTGTCTATGTTTGTGGTTTCTTCTTTGGCTGTTGTTGATTTTGATTCTTGATTTTTTTTTGCTGAGTTCATGGTCACTTATACCAATTTTGTTGTTTGTTTTTAGTACTTGGCCAAAGATGTACATGTTTTGAATCATGCTTCAATGCAAGTGGGTTGTTTGGCCACCTCCATTTGGACCATGGTGCCTACATTAACTTCAGTATCTAACATCTCCTCATAATCTGTCCAAGGATGGTTTAATGAGTATATGCTATCAATTTTGGATCCCCAAGAACGAAAGAGAGGATATGACAATTAGCATTAGAGATGGGTGTCATGAATTTTCACTAACTTGGTTTAGGGAATGCTCCCAATACATATGAGGTTGATGAATAATGATTATGAGTCTTTCTCGAGGAATATTTTTAGGTTCACTGATCTTTATAAGGAAGTTTGTTTTTCTCTAATTATAGAAGAAATACATATCAAGAGGAAGGGAATGGATTCCTTTATCACTATGTCACAAGCATAGACAACAATCTTTCTCAAGTCTTTTTTACAATTATGATAAAATATTAATATCCTTATTTTATTTTGATCAAAAAACAACATTCTGGTAGATGCTTAAGCAAAAGGTGATTTAGAAGCTAAACTTTGCAACCTTATGTTTGATTGTTGTTCATGCCCATAGATATATGTCAAAGTGATGGAAATATTTTTTGTCTCTTTCTTAATTCAAAGTATGATTTTAGGTTGCATTCATACAATTATCCTAAAGGGGAAGGGTGATAGGGTTGGGGCTTCCAAATCTGTTGGATGCATACTTACTTTAAAATCTTGCCAACCATATCATTCAACAATTTCTAGCTTGGACAAAAGGTTAAAGTATCCTTTAAGGAGTCAATTTAAAATTTAGACAATTTTTAAAGTGAATGTAAATAGATTCTAGGTTGTGTAGGTTTGTTTAAATTTTCTTGTAATAGATTGCATACAATTATACCTTTGTCAGTGCCTTCTAGTAGCACTGGTCATCTCAATTCTCTGTTATCTTCTTGGATGCAGAGGTACTAGATTCACCTATAGGGATCTTGCACCTGCACTGGATGCATATTGGGTTTTGGGATAAACACCCAAAACTCCTTGTTTGGGGAGTTTCTTCACTAGGTGCATTTTCTATCATCTAAATGACACACAGTTAGCATGCAATTTGTTGGGTGTGTTTTCCCTGCTAGAAATTTTCTGTAGCAGAGGTGTCAAATCTTGGAAAAAATGATAGAAAAAAGCATACATGGTGGGTGTCAATGTCTTGTCTCAAGAGGAAATCATTCATATTGGTAAAGCCCTGTCTTGTTCTACCTTTAAATTATGTATTCACTCTGGTTTCTGTGGGAAAAAAACACATTAAATTTGTAATGTAATATATGATGTGTTTTTCCAAAAAAATGGCACTCTAGTGGCACACTATTATGTGATGTCAAAAATTGCTTTAGAGTCTGTGTTGGCAAATATGTAATAGAGAACAAATAACATGAGTACAGGAAGAATGTACAGAGGATTGTTGGCATATTTTACAGGCAACATATACTTTTCATTGATGGCAAGTACAATAGTGATGATGGCTTGAGTACAACATCGATGATCAGCGGTGCAGTAATAATCAGGGAAGGGAAAAGACTGTTGACAAATATTTAACAGACAACTAATGGAAAATATTTAACAGACAACGAATTCTTGTCATTGATGGCAAGTACAACAGTGAAGATGGCATGAGTATAGGAATTTTGTAATTGACAGGCAAACAGAAGATAAGTTCAAGAAGGTTGAATGATCGAAGGTGAATGATCGAAGGCAACACAACATTGATCGAGTGATCGAAGACTCGTAAAGTGTGAGAAGAATCTCTGATCATTGGATTTCATTCAAAATTCCCGATGGCCATCAGATCTCAAGAAGAGCGCACTAAAGAGGAGGATAGATATCAGACGTTAGATCCAAGCGTAGGATCCGACCATTGTTGGATCAAGAAGAACCCGCATGTCCTTTAAGGTACAAGGAGAAATGGTCATAATTACGACGTGCAAAATCATGATGTAATCTGAGCTGTCAGATCAAGGTTTGATCTAGACCGTTGATTCCAGTCCATGTCGGAGTTTCGGGGATCGAGAGTTGGAGATGTCAAAGTTTCTTAACATCAGGAATCCCGATATCGCAATATGTGAAATCGTGATTTAATCACAACCATTGAATTGAGATCAGATCTAGACCATTGATTTGACCCCATGTCGGAGTTTCGTGAATCAGGACTTTGAAGTGACAAAAACACTGGACATCAAGGATGTTGAAATCGTGATTTAATCACAGTCGTTGAATAGAGATCAGATCTGGACCATTGATCTAATTCCATATCGGAGTTTCACGAATCACGATATGGAGAGGCAAAGAACCCAATGCAACAAGAATGTCGAAATCACGAAATTGTGATTCAATCGTAGCCATTGAATCAAGATCACATATGGACCATCGAATCACAACACATGTGGAAAGTGATTGAAAGTTCGTTGACTTGGGGTCAACGAAGCATAGTGTCGAAAATCACGAAATGAGAAATCGCGAAAGTGATTTTTGCATAGGCACTTCGTTATGACTATAGTCATATTGGGGAAGGAGCTAGTGCAGAAAAGTTTTGTATCAGAACTTAGGGGATCGCGAAATGAAGTGTAGAGATACTCAGCATAGGATTGCCGAAATGCCGAAACCCGATTTAAAGGCAATGTCAATATAGTTCATCCAACGGTGCAGACAAATTGGAATATGATCGGAAGGTTACTGTTCTCTCTCACAGTTAACCCCTCAGTTACGAATCTGTTATTGAAATGGATTCATGATTGCGAATCTGTTGGCGTTTCAGTTGCTCGGACAATTGTCTTCTTTTTTTCTGAAGGAGAAGGGAAGTTGAACCGCTGTGAGGGTGTATAAAAGAAAAAGAGAAAGACAACGTGTTTTTGGCTGTTCTGTATGAGAAAAGAATGAAACTGTAAGAAAAGGAAAAGGAGAGAATGTGCAGGAGGAGATTGAGCATATGTGCAGTGTGAGATGAAACAT